>APFE031597328.1:15803-43456 GCA_000404065.3 Pinus taeda
TTTTTTTGCATGGTATTAATAACAATCTAGTCCATGGTATTTGTCCCATAGTATTTTGCCCATAGGTTTCACCTAATGAGTGTTCGTAAATATAAGGTGACTTATAGAGTAAATATAAAAAACCATACCTCTCATTTATTTATATTTTTATTAATTTACCATACCTCTTTTACAAATATGGTATTTGACCCATAGGATTCACTTAAATAAAACCTCTTTCTTGAGCCTTCATAAAGTTATGGACTAAATTTAAAAAGAGGTTTTATTTCTTTACCATACGTCTACTTTATTTATATTTTTATTTATTTACCATACCTTTTGAGTAAGTATAAAAATACATTTTATTTATTTACCATACCTCCACTTTACTTATATTTTTATTTGTTTACACCCTTGCATGTATATAAGGTGACTTATGGAGTAAATATAAAAAATGTTTTATTTATTTACCATACTTCTCATTTATTTATATTTTTATTAATTTACCATACCTCTTAATATTATATTTGGCCCATAGGATTCACTTAAATAAAACCTATTCTTGAGAATGGGCTAATGGAAGGTTGTAACTCCTAATTTCAAGGGCTAAATTTACCTTTTTTACCCTCTCCCTTAAAATAAGCTGGGCTATTTGAGGTGATTAGTAAAAATGTACTATGATACAAAATATTCGGCCACTAAAAATTTTAAACCACTTAATTTCGCCAAAGGGAAAACGTTTGCCCCTAAAATTTTCTATGTTTACAACTAAACCATCAAATGCCATCAGCCGATGAACTTGAAACCTGTGCTATATCATCCTCTGAGACTGGAATTCGAACTCCTTGAATAGTAGAGTAGCCTTCCTCTAGATTACATGCAAATTCAAGGAATTGTTAAGGATCGAATCCCTAAAGCCTCTGAAAATAATCTACCCAACCTGCTCGCTGAAAAATTTGATATACTTCTAGGTGTAATTCCAATAGAGCTATCGAGCCGGGTTCATGTTGAATAGCAGAACCTCCCACAGTTACTAGGTTCAGTAAAATGCACAGTGCAAAGCCGAGCTACTGCACCCAAGACAGAGTAAATTTTGCAAATGAGGTCATGGAATAATAGGATAGAGACGAGGTGATAAGACATGATCATGGTAAAAAAACGATGGTGATTGGCATATTGTGAAATGATGGCATGTGATTTTGGTATTCCCCCAACTATGGCTTAAATAATGAGTTTAAATGTACGGATATTGTGGTAATCATGTCATAATTTTCTCATTTAGCTACAGTTTAATAATATTTACACATAACAAATGCATACCTCATGCTTACCTTTGATTGATATTCGGAAAATGTATGTTGCTAATAGATCATCAAT
Organism: Pinus taeda; assembly: GCA_000404065.3. Classification (NCBI taxonomy): domain Eukaryota; kingdom Viridiplantae; phylum Streptophyta; class Pinopsida; order Pinales; family Pinaceae; genus Pinus; species Pinus taeda. The sequence goes on from APFE031597328.1 coordinate 17,160, forward strand.
GGTTATGGAAAAGGGTTTTGAAATATGAGGGTATTTATATGGAATGCCTTTATAAACATAGGAGGAGGTAGTGAAAGAAAAAAGTTATAAGAATGATGCAATAGACGATTCTCATAATGGAAAGTAATGTATATTCATTCTTTGAGAAGAATTGATGTTTTAGCCATGGGAAGAATGGTTAAAATTTGGTGTTTCAACAATGGGAAAATGGATGGAAATTGGTGTTTCAACAATGGGAAAAATGGGAAAGGTTAGTGTTTCAGCAACGGGAAATTGGCGTTTCCACAATGGGGACAATAAAGAAAAATGTTGCTGTAAATAAGAAAAATAGGGAAAATGTTGCTGAGAAGTAATAGGGGACATAGGGAGGAGAAAAATAAAAAATGATCAAAATGGGGGAATGAATTGTGAATTGGAGTGAGATGACAATGCTTCACAAAATGAAACTTAAACCTGCTTGCAATAATATTGTTCTTTTCAACCAGCCTCCCTATCTGAGATCTGCGAAATAATCAATTATAACATGCCAACCCTTGAAAAGGATTATTAGTTAAGAAATCTAATCTAATACTAAAAAGAATATAATGCAGAAATTAAATGCAATAAGGGGCAGCAGGCTCGCCCAAAAAGATATAATGTGAATCTGCCATGCAAGTTGCCTTAAAATCCTCTTTAGAAATAGGTTGCTGGTATAGACGAAGCCGATACCCATTTAATAACAATGGTGTTCTAGAATCATCAATTGTTAGGAGCCTTACTGTTCCATTGGGAAAAATAGTATATATTTCGTAAGATCCTAGCCAGCTTGTTCATAATTTCCCTTGAAATTTTTCAAACCGAGAATCATACAATAGAGCCTAATTACCTTTTTGGAACTACTTATGTTTAATAGTTTTATCATGCCACCTAGTTCTTTGGTTTTGAATCATATTTGTTTAATGGATGGAATCCAACCTCTTTTCATCCAATTCCTGAAGCTACTGCAACCTAGCTGTCTGTGCATCAGTCAAATCAAGGTTAACAGCTAAAGCAGTTCTTAAGGTTTTAATCTCAAATTCCATAGGAAAAACAAAATTTTTACTCTAAACCAATTCATAGGGAGAAAATCTTGTAGTATTCCTCCAGGTAGCTCTGTAAGCCCATAATGCCTCAGGTAGCCTTTGAGACCAGTCCTTCCTATTTTCCTTCACTGTTTTTGTTAGAATGCCTTCTATGACTTTGTTTGTACTTTCCACCTGACCATTGGCTTGGGGGGTGGTAAGGTGTAGTCATTTTATGATGAATATGATATTCTTGAGACATGGCTTTAAAAACATGAGAATTGAAAGGAGGTCCTCCATCTGTAACTAACTCTCTAGGCACTCCAAATCTAACAAAGATTTCTTCAAGTAGAAAGGTTAAAATAGATTCTTCATTAGATCTAATAAGTGCCTTAGCTTCCACCCATTTAGTCATATAATCTGTACAAACCAATATGTAAAATCTTTGACTGGATGAAGAATTGATAGGTCCTATAAAATCTAGAGCCCATATTTCAAAGGGTTCAAGCATCACCTAGGGATTGAATGGCATTTCATCTCTATGATTAGATTGACCCATTCTTTGACTACTATCACAGGCCCGAACATATTTCTTTGCATCCTTGAAGAGTGAGGGCCAATAATAACCCATTCTGAGAATTTTATGTGTTTTTCTCTTATCAGCAAAATGCCCTCCACAAGGGCCATCATGACAAGCCTTCAATATATCATAAACCTCATCTTCTCTAATGCATGTTCAGATTTCATGATCAAGTCCTATATGAAAAAAACACTCACTTATCCAGCTACATTGAGCACTTCGTTGATCGATATTTCTTTTCTCCCAATGTGATAATTGGCAATGTCTGCATACCAAGGTGAGTGAGAAGATACTGCAAATAAACACTCATCAGGAAAGGAATCATCTACTAGAGTATTATCATCAGTTTTAATTCGAGAAAGGAAATCAACTACATTTTCTTTACCTGGTTGATCTACAATTGTAATATCAAATTCTTGTAATAAAAATAACCACCTATTAACTCGAGCATTTGTGACAGATTTTTTCATTAAATAATTAATAGCCGAGAGGTTAGTATGAACAAAAGTAGGGTAACCAGTAATGTAATGTCGAAATTTATTAATAGCATAAATTATCGCTAAAAATTCTTTCTCAGTAACTATGTAATTAGGCTCAGCAGGGGTTCATATTCTTACTAATGAAATAGATAGCATAAAGAATATGGTTTTCCTCTTGTCCCAAGACAGTTCCAACTGTAGTGTCCAAAGCATCAGAGGATATATGAAAGGGAAGTGCCCAATCAAGTCCCCTTAGAATAGGAGCTGTAGACAACTGATGCTTAAGTTCATCAAATGCTTTCTGGAAAAGATTAGTCCACTTAAATTCAACATTTTTCATAAGTAACACAAACAAAGGAGAAGCTATTTTAGAAATTTTTTTAATAAATCTTCTATATTATCGAGCATGTCCTAAAAAACTTCTTACATCAGTTTGTGTTTTAGGGATAGGAAGGGTCTAAATTACCTATATTTTGGATGGATCTACTTGAATCTCTAGGAATGAAATGAAGTGCCCAAGTACAATTCCTTCATTCATCATTACATGACATTTTTTAGTACTCAAGGAAAGGTGAGCTTATATACAACATTTAAGTACTTTCTCAAGGCTTTGTAATGCATCTTCAAAAGTCACACCATAAGGAGTAAAGTCATCCATAAATATCTCCATAGAATCATTAAGCATATCATAAAAGATTCCTATCACTGCTCTTTGAAACGTTGCTGGAGGATTACATAGTCCAAATGGGAGGACTTTATAAGCAAAAGTTCCCCAAGGACTAGTAAAAGTGGTCTTGTCTTGGTCTTGGGGTGCAATTTTGATTTGGTTATATCCACTAAAACCATATAAAAAGGAAAAGAGTGTTTTCCCTGACAAACTGTCTAGAACCTGATCAATGAATGGCAAGGGGAAATCATCTTTTTGAGTGGCTTTGTTTAAGGCTCTATAATCTACACACACTCTCCATTTCCCGTTTTTCTTAGGTACTATCACCAATGGAGAAACCCATTCGCTGTCAGATATGGGGTATATAAACCCTACATTAAGCAATTTTTGAAGTTCTTCTTTAAAAATTTCCCTCAAGTTGGGATTCATTAGCCGCTGGGGTTGACAAATTGGTCGACACCCTTCCTTAATATAGATACAATGAGTACATAATTCAGGAGAGATCCTCTTCATATCTGTGTAGTCTCATGCAAATGCTTCCTTATTTTCACGAAGTAACTTCATTAGCTGTTGTGTTTCAACATCTGATAAATTGGGGTTTATGTTCAATGTTTTGCCAGGTTCAATTTCTACTGTTATGCTCTTAGAGGAGATAGCAGTTGATGTTTGAGATAGATTTTTAGATTTAAGCCTTTCCTAGGTTTCAGGTTCCAAAATTGCAGTGAACTAGTTATATGTTTCGGAAGTGACCGAGGAGGGTTCAGACATAAAATTACTAATTACTTCATCCTCTATGGTATATTTAAGAGTTAAAGGTTGTCCAATAGTCAAAATGGGTTGACTAGCATTATCATCATAATCCAACCATACAGAATCATCATTATTAATCATCGGTGTGGCATGAGGATAAAGGGTAAGCTGCTTAGTTTCGCATCCATTAGAAATTGTCATTGAACCTGACCTACAGTTGATAAAAGCATCAACTATAGCTAGCCAGGGTCTTCCCAAAATTAAAGGATGTCCCCCCAACCTTTTTTTAGTTTGTAGTACGACAAAATCCGTTGGGTAATTCCAGGATTCAACTGGAATTTCCTCAATAACTCCTTCAGGTTTGATGGTGGAACGATCAACTAACTTTAGAATGGTTGGTGTCTCTCTGATTACATTCTTTAGCTGTAACAACTATGAGGTTTCAAGGGTCATAATATTTATAGCAGCACCTAAGTCTACCAGAACTCGTGAAATAATAGTTTTTCCAATCTGTACTGTAACCGTAGGATGGCTGGGATCACCATATTTAACAGGAGGAGTTTTTCCGGACATTAGAGCAGAAGGATCACCCATAAGATGAATTATAAGGGGACTTTTAGCTTTCCTACCAGGTTTCTTAATACAAATATCTCTGATAGTTCTGGCATAAATTGGTACATCTCTGATGCTTGTAAGAGTGGAATTTTAACATAAATATTATGCAATTATCCTAAAAGATTAAAAACAGGTGGCTCAAGTGTCTTAGTGAGAGCTAGACGCTTAGGGAATGGTGGCTCTACTGTTTTAGTAGTTTTATTAGAGGGTGAGTTTGTTGTTTCAACACCCTTATTAAGTGAATTATTCCTTTCTGTCTCTTCTTTGTTAGAGTCAGAAGAAGTAATATCATCAATAATAGGCTCAACTATTCTCTTGGATCGTAAATGAATATCATTAAACTGCACCACAGAGAGTAGGGAATATAGGTTGTTTCTGAATATCAATGATTTTCACATCTTTATTGTTAGGGTTAGGGTTTGGTTGTATAGGTAGTTGGGGTCTTATTGTCTAATTATTTGATGGGGCACTTGATGGTAGAGAGAGTGGTTGCTGAAACTGAGGAAACTTATTTGGGAATGGAATTTGTTGAGCTCTTCAGTTTGAGTTCCATTGATTAAAATAAGGCTGTTGTGGAGGCCAAGGAGTCCACATTGCAGGGTCTACAAAGGGAGGGTTTGTTTGTTGCATGGGTAGGAAATTTATTTGATTAAAGGGTGGGTATTGCATTTGGTTGAACGGTGGGTAGTTTGCTTGATTAAAAGAAGGATAATTATTCCAACGATTAAATGGCATATTGGAGTTCAAACCTTGACCTCATGGTTGCCATTGCCTCTTCTATGTTAGCAAACAAACTGCTTCAGCTTCCTCCTCGGTTGGTTGCAAGGCTGCTTTTATTCTTGGTAAAGAAACGCATTGTTGAGTTTCATGATCCTTCGCACAAATGGTGCAAATTGGTACCTTGTCTAATGGGCATTCCCTTAGTGGATGATTTTCTCTGCATTTAGGATAGAAGATAGCCAAAGCGACTTCTGCCTCTGCTTGTTTCTTCTTAACCTACAAGGTATCAATCTGTGAAGCAAAAGGGCTTGACATTTTAGTTTTGAGTTCCTCAAGTAGATTACCTATTTTAACTCTTGTTGCTCCCCCACTGGCTGATTTTTGGACTCTTGAATATGTATTATCCCTTCTTTTTGATCTATTTGCAGCTCCTCTTGAACATCTTTTGTAGAGGTTGACAATTTCATCATACGATTCTTTATATATGTCCCCTTTACCAAGCATATTTAACATGTCTAAACAATCATCCCTTACCCCTTTCAATAATATTGTCTTAAGAATATCTTTACTTACATTGGGTTGATCGCATCTCTGCAGATTGTATTATAGTCTTTCCACAAAGTCCTCCAAATTTTTGTCCTCCTTTTGAACCATATTGAATAGTTCCTCCCTTTTTTCTCTCGTCCAGCAATAGTCTTGATATTTGGCCAAAAACTTCTCCTTCATTTGCTCCGATGTTGTGATCACATGACCTCCCAGGCTCATAAACCATCTTAGTGCATTTCCTTTTAATGTCACTCGAAATAGCTTCAACTTCTAAGCAATAGTAACATAATCATAACTTCTACACAATATATCAAACTCAAAAAGAAACTCATCAGGGTCTTCAGAAGATAAACCATGGAAGTTAGGTAAGGCTGAGAGTGGGATATTCTTCATGGCAGTTGTCCCTCTGGGAAGATCCCCAATAGGAAATCCCAAGGTGGAGAGAGAATTCTCACCTCTTCCCTCTCCTCCTCCTTGTCGGCCACCAAAAAGTCCTTCATTTTTTCCATCCATTAGGTGTTCCCCTGTTGCACTTGGTCGGTCTTCAATGCTTTCCATTGGTCCCTTAGTGTCTTGAACTGGTTCCTCAATGTCTTCTACTGGCCCCTCAATATCTTCTATTGGTTCCTCAATGTCTTGTACCAGTTCTCCAGTATTCTCTACTATTTTTCAACCCTTTTAGGGCCCACAACTTCCTCCATTTCATAGTTTGTTTGGAGAGAATGATGAGTCTTTGGCTTCCGAGAGCTTAGCCTTCGAGAGGTTTCAGCTTTTGATATAATCTCATCAACAAAAGTTTTTCTTCCTCCTCTTCCTTTTCCCTTTCCACCTGTAGGATTAGTTTTCTTACGTCTTCTCATGCATTCTGCACATCTAAAAGAAAAACATTAATGTTTTTAAAATCTATGATTGCCTTCCCCGACAACGGTGCAAAAATGTTGGTCACTTTAATTGTTTATTAATTCAAACAACTAAGTGCTACATAAATTGTCAACCCAAGGAAGTATGTTTATTTCAAAGGAAACTATGCACTATATGTGCTCAATCTCATAAGCAATAAGGTTGTAGTAATAAATAAACTAGTCACACCTTGCTCCAAGCAAAATAAAGCTTCACTCTGAGTTACAGAAAAATTAATCTATTGTAGACAATCACCAAAGAATGCTTAATTTCATTAAAAGAGTAATCTAATGAAAATGAATCAATTTGCAAAGGAAAGCACTATCTATGCTGTAACAGAGAACATGACCCTATTCCTAGAATAGGAATCTTCAACACCTGTTTCTGATTACCATGCTTGCCAACTCACTCTATAAACTCAATTGCCAATGAAGCACTCATGAATTAACTGTAGATGAACTAAGTAATGGAACAATCAATTGGAAAAAGAGAGTTTAGCAATAATGCATAAGCAACATCAATAAACAGAACGTTTAACACGGTATGCATAAGAAACACACTTAACACACTGCAGGAATATAATGGGTGAATCTTGTGATGAAGGTGGGCCCTGTCCTTCTCACAAGATTCCCCAGGAAACAAGAACTAGAAAGAAATGTTCAGAAAAATATTTTATTCATCCATCAATATGTCATGTTACAAAAAGATTCCAGTTATGTTCCTTCAGCCAGACCTTCCCACAGTCTGTCTGTCCCCCCTTAATGTAGATGTATCCTCATTTTAAAGAGGAGACATCTATTACAATAGATTACATTGTAAGTCCTATCTTTAACCCAATATACCAAAATAGGGAAATCAGTTTTCCCATTAACAAAATGTTGTTACAATGGTTATGGTAATGTTGACTTTGGATTGTGGTCATTACATCTAGTGTAGCAGCTCCTTCGATGACCTTCTTCTATTGCTGTCAAATCTAAAATTCAAATCACAACTGTTTCAACAACGATATTTTCACATCATTCTTACTGTTTCAGAAACTGTAAAAGTAATCTTGCAGTCTCGAGGTTGTTTCAGCAACGTGGTCTACACATTGTTCTTTAACTGTTTAAGCAACTATCCGATTCAATGATTAACTATGAAGATAATGTAATTATATGTAAAATAATTAAACATATAGTAATGAGAAGAAATATTGTATACCTTTGGAACAAATGGGTTAAAGTAATAATATGAACTTTAAATATAGGTTGGAAAAGGATGACATAATAGCAAAATATATGGTCAAAAAGGGACAATGTGGGATCCTAACACAACTCTCAACACGTAGCGTAGTGTAAAATTGCATTGTGGAAACATCCAAATTCGTAGCACTGGGCCCAGACGCACAACACCAACCTCTCAATGTGTAGCACCAACTGTCCTACCTGAAACACGCAGTTCCAGACTACAGAAGCATAGCACCTCTTCACCACTGCTCCAAATGCATAGTGCCAACCTCCAAAAGTGCAATGCCACTTCTCCTTTGCCAAAAACTCACTCAACCTTTCTTCTTTTCCACACTTTTTAACTCCTTGCTTGCCAAATGAGAATGATGAACTTGAAAATGAAATGTGAGGCCTTATATAGGAGTAAATTTTGATTTTTTACTTGAAAATCCCACTTTCTAATGTTTCTTGACCTTTTTCAAAACTCTATTTTTAATGCCTTTCCTTCTTTGTTTCTTTTCAAGTGGATAATGCTCAACTTGAACTGATTTTTGTTGTGTTTCTTTGTCTTGCAGCAAGGAGAGATGCTTTGGTGTAGTCAGGACTATTAATTACATAAAGTAACTTAAAATTACATAAGAAATACAAATTAACTCAAAATACTATGTTTTCACCTCAAAAACATGTTTTTGAGGTGAAAATTTCATTAGTTTAAAAGATAATTATGCAGTGGCTGTGACTTACTAGCCATCATACTTGACTTATTTATCATCCTCATACCTTTGCTACCCTTTATTTACACTTTTAAATCATGCTCTTGACCTTGGAAATGGAACCCTAATACCTAATGAAATATTCCCTATGACCTAATGAAAGCATGATTGCAAATTGACCATGAAACCATAACTGAAGACAACCTAACGAAGGGTCAACAAGTATACTCTATGAGGGAGAAATTAGATTTTATGAAGAGAAGACAACCATCAGTGGATCATTTTGACATGACCTAATGAAATGATGTAAGAATTTTCAGTATGAGCTCCCTAAAATGAAAATGCAAAGATCAAATTTGATCCCTGATGGAAGTATGCAGATACTTACACTAACATTGGCCTTATTGGGGATGGCAGCTCCTTGGATGTGTCAAGAACACCGTAGACCAAGTGCCTCATCCATTGGGCAATAAGGCCAAACAAGCAAAAGACTAAAACAAGGGAAACCCCCTTTTTTCATTTTTTTAAAGAAAAATGTCTCAATACAAATTGAAAATTGACTCACAACTGACTCTAAACTTGACTATAAACCATATCAACCAAACATGACACAAATCATTCAAACTTTATAGCCTTAATTTCAGGCCCCAAGCTCAGATGATAGTGTAGGGAAAACAAACTAGTATACACAATTAAGGTGAAGCAACTTCAGTGAACAACCTCAAAAGTAGTAGTGCTTCAGAAGCCTACCATTCACTGGCCCTCTTGAACATTCCTGACCATCCATTTCCTTTAACAAAAATGCATTTTGTCCTCGATAAGCTGAGATTTTATACGGTCCTTTCCATAAATTGTCAAACTTACCATGCTTTCCCTTTTCCTCATTCCGTGCATCCCATCTCAACACTATATATTCCAGCTGAAACTTTTCTTATTTGGTTTTGTAGTCATAAATTTTCTTTATATTCTCTTGCAACCGGAAAGTGTTTAGAGAAACCTCTTCCCTTGTTTACTGAAGGTGAATGATTTGATTAATTCTGCGTTGAATATCACCCTCTTCGCTGCTAGCTTCCTGTAATAATCCCATGACCGGGACTACAAGTGATGTAGTAAATACTGTATCAGAAACATAAACCAACTCAAAAGGTGACATACCTATTGACTTCTTGTTGCTCACTCTATCCGCCCACAAGGAATTAACAAGATTTTGATGGCAATTCTTCTTGTTTTCCTCCAACATTTTCTTGATAATGTTTACCAAGGATTTATTTGATGACTCAGCCAATCCATTGCCCTGTGGGTAGTATGCCATGGAATGACCCAATGTAATATTGTACTTGTTGCAAAACTCAACCATCCTCTTGGACTTAAATGCTGCTGCATTATCTGTTATAATCTTGTGAGGGCAACCAAAACGAGGCAACCAAAACGAGACAAGATATTAGATTCTAAAAATTGGATAATTACCGTGTCCATGGCTTGCCTTGTCAGAATGGCCTCAATCCACTTAGTGAAGTAATCAGTAGCTATCAAAATCCATTTGTCTTGTACTGATGATGTGGGATGGATTTCTCCTACAAAATCAAGTCCCCATTGATGGAAAGGTGCATTTATTTCCACTGGCTTCAAAGGAAGAGGAAGCAACTTCCTTTTCCCTTGAAAAATGTGGCATTCATGGCAACCCATAACTACCTTATATAAATCTGAAAGAAAATTTGGCCAATAATATCCTACTCTCAACACTTTCTTAGCTATTGTTTTCCAAAACAAATGACCACCACAATCACCTCTATGAAAATCATTCATTACCTACTAAGCTTCATCTTCAACTAAACAATTAAGAAGAATTCCTCCCAGATCTTTCCAATAGAGAGCACTATTTAAAATCATAATTTAGCAGACGATCTACCTTTACTTCTTGACATTCCAGGAGGTGGTGAAAGATGTTGAAGAACATAAACTAAGTCAAAATACCAAGGTGATTTGAGAAACATTTTTGATAATTGAATGATGAGGCCACCATTTTCGTCATCTGACATTGCTGCAATGAGATTTATGTCTAGAGCATGCAAATTTGGTTCAACCATCAATTTTGCCAAGCCTTGTCCTTTGGTCAGTTTGGTAGGCCTAATCTCAAGATCGTACTCCAACATTGCTGCTATCCACTTACCTCTTCTCCCCTCCATATCAGTTTGCATGAGAACATCCTTGACATATGCATTCAGAACGTATGCTATAGTATGTGAATGAAAAATGTATACTCTGAAATCCTTCAATGCTTTTATAAGAGCCACTATTTGTTTTTCAATGATATTGTAACACAAGGTAGCATCTCGAATAGTCCTATTGAAAAAGAAATGGGTTGCTCCACCTGATCTCTCTTTTTCATTAACACTTTAGCCATGGTGTGCTCAGACACAAATGAAAATATAATAAAATCATGAGTATAATAAGGACTACTCAAGACTATGGTTGTGGTTAAAGCAAACATTACCAAGTTGAATGATTTCATGTCATCCTTGGTCCATTTCACAGTGATGTCCTTTTTCAACATATTAGTTATTTCACGTAAGTGGTCAGCCTTATTTGGTATAAATCTATGTAAGAAATCCATCTTACCATTGAAAGCCTGAATCTCCTTTTTGTTGCACGGAAAGTATATATGCTGGATTGCCTCCACCCTTGAAGGATAAATGCGAATACCATCTTTAGAAATTATATGACCAAGGATTTTACCCTCGTCCATGGCAAAACGACTCTTTTTTGGGTTTAGAGAAATCCCAAACTTCCTACATTTCTAAAAGACAATCCTTAAGTGGTGCAAACTCTCATCATCGAAACCAGAAAATACTGTCAAAACATCTAAATAAACTACCAAGAAAACATCCTTCTCATTAGAAAAATCTATGTCCATCACCTGTTGAAAAGTGGCTTTGACATTCTTGAACCCAAATGGCATTTTGGCATACTAAAAAGTTCCCCATGGTGTTGTGAAGGCAGTTTTGTCTTGGTCTCTTTCATGCACCAAGATCTGATTACAACCTGAGTAGCCATCTAGTAGTGACATCCATGATGCTCCAACTACTCTTTGTAGAATATGGTCCATCTTAGGAAGAGGGTAATTATCCTTTAAGGAAACTTTGTTGAGGTTCCAGAAATCTATGCACAACCCTATTTCTCCGGTCTTCTTTTGCACCAAGACCAAATTTGAAATCCAATTAGAAAATCTAATTGGAACAATGATGTCAGCTTTAAACAATATATTTATCTCTTTCTCGATGGATGGAAACAGCTTTGGATTGATTCTTCTCAACTTTTGTCTAAAAGGTTTTTGATCTGGCTAGATAGGAATAGTATGCTAAATGATATTCTTGTCATACACTTTCAAATATGAATAATCCCATTCAGAAAAATTAGAAAATTCAGAAAGTAATCTAACATACTTAGCCTTTACTTCGGGAGAAAATGTTTTTCATAGCTTTACAAGCTTGGGCTAGTCAGCTATTCCAAGATTTACATCTTCAACTCCTTTGTTCGTAGGAACCGAGGTCAGTTTTCTTACCACATAATCCTGATCAAAAAGCTCCTCTAAAGGTATGAGACCTCTAGGAATAATAGTATCCTTCAACTCTAATACATCCATCTGATTTACCTCAATATCTTGTTCATCAAAATCACAAACATCATCAATGAAATCATTCTCAAACTTTCCTTCATTCTACAAAAAGGCATTAATTTCATTGTCATCCCAAAAAACTTGCCAATACCTCAAACTATCAGGAATAGCAAGCCTATATTTGACATGAATTTCAAATTTGTTGCTAGAATTCATTGGAATCTTCAGATTGCTAGCCGTAGTGGTGAGTGAATCTGTAATGATGTTTTGAGTCCCAGGTACTACTGTCAAGGTATATTCTGGAAACATCCTCAAAATATCCAAACTGCATTTTTGTAGGCTCTCATTAGCGGATGTTTTGCTTGATATTCCCCTTTTACTTGTTTAATCACTAGCTCTAAATCACCATAAACAAAAATCCTTTTCGCATCCAGTTTCTTCAAAATTTTAAGACCTATAATCAAAGCCTCATACTCCACTTGATTATTAGAGCAATCAAAAGCTAACTTGTAGGAACATACTCTAACCTTACTTGGGACTTTGGCAGGCTGGAAAGTAGGGCTTCTGTTAGAGACATATTTGGGCACTGCAACCCCAATCACATATGTCCATAAACCGAGGGCTTCTAAACCCCTAAAAGTGTTGTTCATACCCTAAAGGAACAAGGTCAGCTGATTGCATAATTTCCCAAAAGTTCCCCCTAAAAAACTGCTCAGAATTGATCAAAACTAGACCATATAAACTGCTCTATGCTGAGGGTGTGATGCATCTCACCTGTCACGTGAAAAGGGTGTGATGCATACTGAAAATCCCTTCTGTAGGGTGCAATGAGTGAGAGTAGACAAATGGTAGAGGCAGTGTGCTAGGTGGAAACCCAGAGAATCTTCTAGAAACTGCTCATTTGACACTTGCCTCTCTAAATTTGCCCAAAGATGAGTAAGAGATCATGAAATCTCCAAGTAGAACCAAGAACTATCAGCGAAATGACAGTAATCAAAATCCTAGAAGCTGACTCACCCACCTGCAAATATCTATAAATGGATCCCTCATCCTAGAGATCCAGAGGCTGGAATTTTGTATTTTGTAAGGAAGTGTTGTTGGTTTCTATGTGAAACATTGCATTGTTTGGTGATCTAGCTTTTCATGAGGTGAAGAGGGCTTTCATGCTGGGAGGATGGTGTTGGATCAGACTGCTTGGTTGTAATCCTCTCTTCTACTAATTCTATCAATAAAGCTATTTTCGTTTTCCTCCATATACTTGTATATCTCTGAATCTTTTATTTGTGTATGCATTTGTATGGTTAATATACATTTGATCCTATATTGTTTATGGTTATAGATCTCTATGCTTTGATGGTATTTTGTTGCTTCAACTCTACAGGTGTTCTTTGAAGTGGGACAAGTGAGAAAGGAGTGGTGAAAGTTCTATCAAGGGAGAGAGGAAACAAGCAAGAAGACTAGCGAAAGATTGAGGTTGGTATTCCTTGCTTCTCTCTCATCTATCTCTCATAAAGGAAACACAAGTAACTTTAAATCATTTGTTTCTAAGATAGCTACCCATCTTAGTGGGACTAGCAACTCTGAATGGACACTAGTTTTCCTGATAACAAAATGGCGACTCTACTAGGGAGCGAATAGTTTGATTCTTAGTTACTATTGTTTGCTTTATAAACAACAGACAGAGCCTAAAGTTAAGCCAACTAGCCTTCAAATTTCTTTTGTTATGCAACTGCAAAGTAGATCAACACTGCTTCAGTCAATCTTTGGGTTAGTTTATGAACTGAAAATCTAACTTGTAAACATCCTAAGTGCCCTGGTGGTAGCTAAAATAACCTCATTAGATCAGCCCCTACACTTTGTGTTTACTGTCTATCATTAGCTCAGCCTAAATCCCTGAACTTAGCTGCAAACTATGAGTGAAAAATGGGCTTAGTCTCATCCCTGGACCATCACACTATCTCTCATTGGCAACCTGGATGCATCACACCTTCCATGTGTTACAGGTGAGATGCATCCCTGTTTCCCTGTGTTATAGGTGCGATGATTGAGAGATATTGTTTTTGCCTCCAGATTTTGGTTTTTTCTTCATTGTCTTTAGCTCTATTTAGTAGTTTTGCTGTCTATGATCAGTATATCACTGTTGAAAGCTTCTTCCTTTGCATTATTTAGCCTCCATTGATAAAGAAATTTGAATGTTTTCTATGTATTTTTCATCATTTACAGTTCTCCTTTGCAAAAAGTAGCTTAATCGAATTGTCGTATTTTGATTCGAAAGTGTCGCAAGTGTCGTTTCCAGTCAAGGAAAAGAGTATCGTAAACTATTCCTCTTTTTGATAGTCGATTACACTTTTGCCATTGTATTTTATTTGATTCATCAATTCTTTGAAGTGTCGAAATTAGTTTTCAAGTTGAAATTGAACGCGTCATTTAAATCTCCCTTTCGTTTTTTTTAAAAGAAATTGCTAAAGTGTCGCTTTGAGGAAATATAGTTCAGATTTGTACTTAATTTTCTTTTTGTCATTCTCACATTAACGAAACTGAAAAACAAATACATGCATGTGCATTTGCATTTAGATTGCATGCGGAAATTGATTTAGGACAGTGCATCTTAGTGTGTGCTCTCTGCTCTATGTTGAAAGAATTTTACTTCTCTTTCCTTAGAAGCTAGGATTTTCATTTCTAAAAGAAAGTAAATGAATGTTTATCATCTTAGATTGCATATTTAGGAATTGTATATCTACATCATGTGGTAAACCTTAAAGGAAAACTTCTTAAGAAAGATCAACTGTAAAATAAACCTCAATGAACATAAAAACGCTTTGGAACCTAATGCACAACATCTAGAAGTCTAGGCTAGAGACGTATTCTGGTGTTGTAAAGTCTGGTAACTATCATTTTCATCATAGGTTGAGTGATTCCTCCTCTTTGATACGACAAGTGCCAGTACGGACTTGTGCTCCCACGTACTATCGAGTATAGATTGGGAGACAAAAATAGGCTATATCCTTTATCCTTAGGAAGCCGTGTCTGCCACCCCATCGATTGCAATGCATTGAACACAACACTTGGGAATATTAACTACCGTACGTAAAAGGTATTCTGCAGTTTTTTGATTGGTTTGGTAATCCCTCCGTCTAGATTTCCAGAGTAGTCACTTTCATTCCTTTTCAGACTCCTTAAAATAAAAGGTCCATCTAAGCACTTGTCACTTTAGGCTCATTAAAAAATCGAAGGCAACTAGAGCCATCTTTAGCCTTTTATCGACTCTTAAAAATTGAAAAAGCAAGTTGTGTCAAGGTGTCATAAAATTCATTTAATTCGGAATAACATTTTCTCCTTTTTATTTTGAGTTGATCAAGTAATCTGCAATCATGGAAGAAAGTCAATCAAAACCTTGTGGTTTGCGGAGACTAACGAGCCAACCATCTTTGACTCCAGAAACGAAACCATTCCAGGCCAAGTGATCTCATTTAATTGGGTCAAAGTCTCCTGGTTTATTTGAAACTTGTGTTTAAACATCCTTAGAGACTCCATTTACTCCAACTATTTCTGGTATCCCTGCCTCTATAGAGAAAATTCCAAAGTTACAAAAGGACATTAGAACTGATCCTAGTGTAACGGTAAACACTTCTATTCCTGAACTAGCTCCATCTGGGGCTAATTCGGAAGGTGTCACCCCTCCAACATCTGTCGCTGTAGAGTCTATACCTCCTTTGGCACCAAAAATGTTTTATGGACCTAACGATCTATCTCTTCCACCTGGACTGATTGCTATAGAAGAGATTGTGGAGGATCTTCCATCCAGTACCCCGTTGCATTTTGGAATTGGGATCCACCTATATCCTTCTACTACAGAAGTTAGTCATCCTCATCACAAGTTGCTGTAAAATCACTAAGAAATCTTTTGGATAGACTCGATATGTATGAACAACCATCGACATCTAGGACCGTGTCATCTGATACAACAGCACCAGAACCTCCTCCCACCACTTCGACAATGTTCGCTGGTGTACCATCTGTCCCAAATAGTCCTCAACCACTAGATGGAATCCACCTAAGGACTATTTTGACAGTATGGTCTGTTCCTATTTGTTCATCTAGAACCTTATCTGTAATTTCTTATGTTGAGTCTCAGCAAATTGATCTTTCACAACATCATCAATTTGGGCAGTCAAGTATCCAAAGACCAATTTTCCCTTTGAACACTAGATTTCCGCCATATGGGGGGCAATATGCCTTTTCATTGTTCCCTCTGGGATAACAACCATATGAGAGTTCACAATAGAATTTAGGTCAAGATGGAATTGCATCCAGTGGTTGGATACCAATACCGCCTCAACAGCCAAGAGTTGTATATTCAATGTAACAAAATCAACCTGTGTCGAACATTCACACTACACCAGCTATTGTGACGGTGTTGCAAGTAAAAGCACTACCTGTTGTATGCCAAACTCAAGTATCTCAGGTCGTAATACAACAACCTCTTGTCTCCGTGACTCAATCACGACTGCCAATTAGTGGCTCCTTAACTGAAGAGACTTAGGCTCAAACGGGTACTATAACCCCTCATCTTGGTCAAACATCCAGTATTAGGCAACAACAAATGGTCTCACAGCCATGGTTGGTGCAATATCAACAACCACAATTCCAACAAGCTTACCGAGGACCTGAGCAACAAAACGTTGCAGGTAATGGACAGCCGTATATTCAAAATGGTTACCAACAATCATATTATAATGGTTACGCCTATCATCCTTATCAAAGTTATTAGCATCAAATACATTATGCTGGTATGTAAAGACCCACGGCTTAGGCAATCCCATCTTATCCTGGGTATGCTTCACCAAACTTGAATCAACAATTGCCTTTCGTAGCAATTTTAGAATTCCCAGATCCGAATCGGCTAACAAATGATCCAATTGCTTATGCCCCTTGGTGGCCGGCGATTCCTCATAAAATTTCATCAGATATTCCTAAATTCAATGGAAATCTGGGTGAAGATCCATCGAATCATGTGATGAACTTTCATCTGTGATGTTCGTCCAGCACTCTCAATGATGATTCGATTAGGCTTCACCTTTTTCAGCGAACACTAACTGGTCTGATAGTGAAATGGTACATTGAATTGCCTAGAGCTTCATTCAATAATTTCAGCACCCTTGCGACCACCTTTTTAACCCATTTTTAGTTACCAATAAGGTATGAAAAAGGAATGGAGCTTCTTAACAATTTTAAGAAAACAATAGCCACTCACATATCTGATCATATTCATGAGTGGAAACATCATTGTAGAATGGTAAAGACATATGTTCCTAATCAATTGCTAGTTGAATGGTTTATTAAGTCATTGTTACCTTTTATTATAGAAGATGTGGCCAAGGGAGGAGTTGTCACTGAAGAGAAAGTCATTTCTCGTGTGCAATATCTAGACTTGATCTATACTCAGTTTGGCACACTCTATGACAAAATTCCTGATGCTTCTAGACCATATTTTTCCATTCCTCCTCCTCCTAAATCGAACAGGGACTGTCATGCCGGCGACGGTGTGATTGGTACCTCAAGTATGCAAATTGCAAAGGCCCCATCTGGTAAAGCCCTTGCAGTTTCTAGTAAAAAGGAAAATGACAAACTTCTTGCCTTAGAGGTTAATGCCGTGTTGATTGACAAAGGAAAAGAACTGAAGCAACCAGGGGGCAAGAAGAAAAAGAAAAGAAAAAAGAAGAAAAAGGGTGATTTGTCTCCTGAAAAATCTTTTGAAAACAATTCTGGACAAAGGAAACCTCATCGGCCATGTCTCATACACAATGAGGAGCATTGGACAAGAGATTGTCTGCATAAAGTTGAGATTAAGAAGTTCTTCAAAAGTTCAAAAACCTCAGTGGTATTGACTAATCCATTTCCAAACCCAGAAACAAATCTGGTTGCTAGTGATAATGCTTCCCCATCCCAAGTTCTTATGTTGTCCATTTCGAAACAACAAAATGATGCTTTGATATCGACAAGGCATAAAGATTACATGAATCCACAGTTGTCGAGCAACAAGGCTACAAATCAACCTAGTAGTTCGACAAGAACTTCAACCGAAGTTGTGCCACCCATCATTCCTGAGCTAACGATAAAGCTGCCAAAGGGAGTAGTACACAAATCGACATTTAATCCTCGTGCTGGAGCAACACAGAATTATAATATAGTAGAGGATTTGGCCCAATCACCATCTTCTATGTCGACACTTGAAGTACTGCAAAATTGCCCCTCCCAAAAGCAAGCTCAATTATCAGCAATATGTGGGATTGGCCCATCGGATTCAATCTTGTGGCCTTTAATCATAAAGGATACAAACCTCAGTTACCAACTCAACTTGCTTTCCTCATATAAGTGAAAGCCCTCAACAAGATTGTTCATCGAACAATTATTGATGAGGGCGCATCTACCTGCATTATGTCAATGAGTTTCTAGAAAAATTTAGGCTCACCACCCTTGTCAAGATCATCAACGACATTAAAAGCATTCGATGGACGAACATACACCCCGTACGAGATTTTAAGTAACTTGCAAGTTGAATTGCGGGGAAAGACAATAGAAATTGATGTTGAAGTTATCGATGGAAACCTTGATTATAATATCCTACTAGGAAGGCCCTAGATTTATGCTATGGCTACAGTTGTGTCAACATACTTTAGAAATATTGCATTTCCCTTTCAAGGAGGAATTACAATCGTTGATCAACAAGCCTTTCTCCCCAATAGTTCACAAGTTACGGGAAGCATTCCAATGATCCATGGAAGCTCTCATTCACTTCAAAATATTGGAGTAGGCCTCCTAAAAGACCCAATCTTAATGGATATTTTTGTCATACCGCCTCCGAATAATCTGGCGGAGGTAGCCATGGTGGAAACCTACAATATGATATCTTCCAAATCCACATGGATTCAAAATATTTCCAAACATGATGTTATCATGGATCATCACGAGGTATTGCCTCCAAGCCCAACATAAATATTGTAGCAGTCAATTTTCTTGGCCTAGGCGGCAAACCCAAATAAATGCTCAACGAGTGTTTAGATAGATAGTTCTAAGGAATATGGCACCTCTTCAGATCCTTGGTCATATGTACATTCCACAGACGAAGGAATCATTCAGTCAATGATGATAGGAGAGGCACCATGGGAATATTACCACCATCGTTCCCATCTTCCAGATTACTGTGAAGATTGTTTCAATGACCTTAATCATCCTTCAGTTTTTTATTTCTATCAAATACTATAAATACGATGGATTCCGAGCGAAATATATCCAATATTGAAGAAACTATCGCCATAAATATCTCGAACAAACCAGATGTTGTAGAGAATATTCATGTCAGCAAATATTTTTCTTCTTCAAAACAAGAAATATATTGCACTCTTTTTCGCAAGTTCAGAGATTTCTTTGCATGGTCATATCAAGAAATGCCAGGCATTGACTCGAGCATAGTTGAACATGAAATTAATATGTATCTAGATGTCAAACTGATACGACAATGGCTTTGGCAGGTGCACTTGAAGAAAACTGCTACCATCAAGGCAAAAGTTGAAAAACTATTACATGCTAGTTTCATTTACCCAGTTCCTCTAACTAATTGGGTATCAAATATTGTTCCTATGATGAAAAAGCAAGGAACGATTAGAGTGTGCATTGATTATAGGGATGTAAATCAAGCTTGTCCAAAGGACAACTACCCTACACCCTTCATCGACCAGATAATTAATGAATGCGTTGGATGCGAAATATTTTCGTTTATGGATGGATTTTCCGGGTATAATCAAATAAATATCTGCCCACAGGACCAGTCAAAGACTGCATTTATTTATCCATGGGGCACATTCACATACCACAAGCTACCTTTTGGTTTAAAGAATGCAGGGGCAGCATTTCAGAGGGCTATAAATTATGCCTTCCATGACATCAAGAACATCGTTCAACCATATCTCGATGATCTTCTCACTCATTCGTGAAAGCAGAATAATCATCCGCAGCATTTGAGAGCTATATTTCTACGTTTCCGACACTACAAGATACGACTCAATCCGAACAAGTGTGTGTTTTGTGTTGGTTTTGGTCATTTACTTGGTTTCATGGTTTCTAAGGACGGAATTTGACTCGACCCATGTAAGGTTCAGGAAATCATCGATATGCCTCCACCTTCAAATTTGCTTCAAATTTAGAAACTCCAAGGGAAAGAAAACTTTCTGAGGAGGTTCATTCCAAATTACACCAAATTCGCTAAAGGTTATATGCATTTTTTGAAAAAAGAAGTACCCTTCAACTGGGATCAGGTTGCGCAAGCTTCCTTTGATGCTCTAAAGGAATCCCTAATAAAAGCATCATTAATGTATGCTCCTTACTATCAAAAAGACTTTAACCTATATCTTGCTGCAGCAGATACGACCATCACAATGGTTTTAGTTCAAGAAGACAATGGAATCAAACATTCTATCTATTAAATGATACAGAAGGAAAGTACTCCTATTTTGAAAAGCTGGCTCTTGCAGTTGTTCAAGCAATACAAATATTTCAACACTATATCCTCTTTCGCAAAACTACCATTCTGTCAGATTGCAACCCTATGAATAACATTCTGTCGTGTCAGTTACTTGGGGGAAAATATTCCAAATGGATAGCTATTTTGCAAGAGTTTGATCTGGAATTTTTAAAATCCAAATCAAAGAAATCTCTAGTTTTTGTGGAGTCACTATGCGACTTCCCATCATCGTCCAATGATTCAACATCCAAAGCATCAATCGTGGATGAATCTTTGTTTCTAATATCATCGAGCGATCTGTGGAATGGAGATATAATCATCTATCTCCAAACCCAAACATATAGGCCTAATACCTCTCACTCAAAACAACGACGTACTCAATACCAAGCAAAAGACTACATGATCGTTAGTGATACACTTTACCATCGCGGTATTAATACAGTTTTGTGAAGGTGCCTCATCCATGAGGAGGCTGACAAAGTCTTGAATGATTGTCATTCAGGCATGTGTGGGGGGGCATCAATCTAGTTATGCTACAACACAAAATATTTTACGAGCAGGTTACTTTTGGCCAACAATGTTCAAAGATTGCATAACCGCAGTCAATCTTGTCAAATCTTCGACCGCAAAACAAGAATACCACTCGCAACTCTACATCCTGTAGTTGCTATTGGGCCATTTACCAAATGGGGTGTAGATTTCATGACATGTAACCCCACCTCAGCCGGGGGGCATGGGTATATCATAGTCACAGTTGACTATTTTACAAAATGGGTCGAGGCGATGCCTACATTAAACAACAGTGGTGAAATGACTGCTCTTTTCTTTTTCAGTCATGTAGTCTCTAGATTTGGTGCTCCACAAGCTATAGTCACAGATCATGGATCGCATTTCCGCAATCACATGATGGTTGAATTGGCTGCCAAATTAGGATTGTCCCATGACAGTTCTACTCTTTATTATCTATAAGCTAATGGACAAGTTGAGGCAATCAACAAAGTCCTGAACGCATGCTACAAAGGATGATTGGAGTCCACAAACGGAATTGGAACCTAATCTTGTACTCGGCCTTGTGGGCATATAGGACATTGGTGAGAAATGCAACTAGATTTACACCCTTTCAATTGGTGTATGGCTTGGAAGCAATCTTACTAATTCAGTGTGAGATTTCAACTCTGAAGCTCACATTCGACCTTCTCCCCAGAACTTCAGAGGGAGGGGCTCATTTCTTGGAACTAATCCAATTAGATGAAACCTGTCGTGACTCTGCCTTGGCTAACAAAGCCCATAAGTAATGAGTCAAGGTGCAGTTTGACAAGAATGTCAAACCCTATGTCTTCTCAGAAGGTGACCTGGTCTTACTTTATGATCAGGAATCTGATAAATTGGGAGTAGGTAAGTTCCAATCATTGTGGATGGGTCCCTACATTGTTAAGCGAGTCTTAGCAAAAGGAGCCTATGATCTAGTAGATTACGATGGGATTCCACTGTCATAACCCTGAAACGGGTTGTACCTTAAGCATTACTATGCTTGACTCTGTGTAGTAATCTCTTTGTATGCTTTTGTTACATTTTTGTTTTCTTCATGAGTGATCATTTTGGTTAGGTAATCTGCTTTGGCGTTTGTTGCAGATGTTGAACCTATTGGAATCATTTGTTGGATACAACGATGGAGCTAGTCATAGTATGCGGAACCTATCTTCTGCAGCTTGGGCCATTTTTGATCCAAACGACGAGTTACTGAGTTTCATAGGGGTATGCATTGGTCGGTTAACGAACAACATCGCTGAGTACAGTGCGTTGATAGAACTTCTCTCTGATGCCATCGCACATGGCACACACTGATTTATCGTCAGGCTAGACTCACAATTCATCATCCTACAACTTATCGGCATCTATTCCATTCAGAATCCAGCTATCTATCGTATGTTCATGAGGGTCAGGATTTTGGAAAGGTAGTTTGATTCTATTAAATATCAACACATTTCCAGAAACTTAAACACATTAACCGATTCATTAGCAAACTATGTGTTAGATAGACATTTGCAGCGTTTATAAAAGAAAGCATTTCAATCAACATTTGCATCAGGATCATATAACTTAACCAAAATAAAGCTCCGAAAGTGAAAAATCTATAATTGTTTATAGTTTTTACAAAATGTTTTGTGTCCAAGACAAAATCAGTCATACAACCAAAAAACTTAAAAATGCAAGAAATCACCCTAGACTAATGGTGTTGGTGATAACAAGTCACTGCCTATGCGATCATACGTAAGAGCCTAGTCCATCAACTTGGCACACGAATGGTATGGTGTTGTAATATTAGAGGTAACTCATCGGTCCTCACATCTTGAATACCAAGGGTGAGACCCTCGATCTGATCCTGCAATATGACAAGGGTCTCAGCTACGTCCAGATCGTGAAGGACAGCCCTCCCTACAGCCTCTCCTGCTAGAATAGCAGCTGCTACCCTCAGGCGCACTGTTGGTCACACCAGCCAAATATCTGGATAAACACATAGGTTTGATTAGTCTTGATAACATTTAAAAAACACAAGAACATTATAAAAGAAAGAAATAGAGATATGGTCAGATATTCTACCTATAACACCTCACTGCTTGCCAGCCAGCAGCACCAAATCTGGGTCACCCCGAAAATCCATCCCGACATATGGATACCTGGAATAGAACATCTGTTGATGGTTGAACCACTCAAAGAAGGCATTAGAGAATGAAATCTGTGACTAACCAGCATGTCTGGCCATAGGATCAACCCATCTCTACATCCATGGTTTTGTCGGTGCTGGCACTTCGAGTGAAATGTACTGTGACTGTATTAGTGGGATCTTCTCCAAGGTGAAAGAAGTTAGAATAGAACCATAACCAAAGTTCTTGGATCTTCTATTCCTCACCTTGGTAATATGTTCTTTTATCACCAGAAGTACTGCATCACACCAGTTGGATACCTTTGGTTCAAGGCATTCCAAGGCATACTGCATATAGGACTTGTTAGCTAAGTGAAGAGTCGCACTACTATCCATTATAACAAAGGTGAATAAGATAGTTCTCAAGGACCGATCAGTGAAATCTCAGATACTCATCTTGCCATCCTTGCTCAGCTGAGATCCATTTCTACAGAATCGGTGAATATAAGCCCTCACGGATTCACCACCATGGGCAGATCCTGATAGTGAGCAAGGGGTACGATGCATCGATAAACCGGTCAAGAAGTAGACATCCTCAACAGTAAAAGGGATGGATTTACCTCTAATCTGGAACACTTGGTTGGTAGGATCCCATGCATCGAGAAGATATTGCAACAAATTGATTTGTTGCCTCATGCTGGATATGCGGAAGAATTTGAGCAAGCCACAGTTCTGCAAGGTAGTCACCATACCCAGATCATGTAAGGCAATCATATCCTCTTCTTCATGCTCACATTGATGCCATGTGACAACCATCCTGCTCTGATGAATCTCTAAAAAAAAACAAGAGAAGAATTAGGATCTTGATTTGGCCAAAAACATGCAAAATTTCCATGAAAAATCAGTGCATAAACTTTCCTCCTTGAGCCCATCACACCCTAGCTATGTACTGGGTGGGATGCATACTGACTAGCCAATAGCCAACTCAGTATGCATCGCACCTTTCGTTGTGTACTAGGTGTGATGGGGATAGAACGAACTGTTGAAACCCTAAAGGCCCAGGAAAATAGGAAAACATGCTTAGAATCATAAAAGGAAAGAATGCAATTGAAGAGCTCAGGGTTAGCTCCTACCTGGTCTAGACAACACCGAAAATAGTCCATAGAATCTCTCAGAATCAACTGATGAAAATCAAGGGGGAAAACACCTCCAGAGCTCCAACAATCCCAAATTTGAATGAAATGGTAAAAATGAGAGGTAAAAATACTTTTATGTTACTGTTCACGTAATTCAAGTAATATGTTAGTGTTTAACTCATTTTTCAAGCATGTATTGTATTTACATTTCTAATCAGCTTGATGGAGCATTTGAACAGGTAGTACGATCGTCAAGAGAACATAGTGTTAATGGTGAATTGAACATCTCTAACTATTATTACAAGCAATGTTTCTGCAAAGTTCAAGCTCGTTAAAAAATAAACCTAGTTATGAGCATATGTTCCCCCAAAGTTGAAGCTCATTAAAAAATGAACCCACTTACGGTAAATAACCTTTGTGATCAAATTACTATCAGCTTTTGAGCCTTGGTCATGTTCTTACCATCACCTCCACTTTTTAGCCGATCGTACACCTCCACTTGATTGTTTACCCATTTGAGGAACGACTGCGATGAGTGATCCTGTTAGCCATATTCTTTACACTGCCATGAACAAAAAACTTCCAAACCTTACTTGGAACCAACTTCTACCCTAAAATATCACTTGTTCCTCAAAGACGAGTATCTTTTAAGCTCTTTTTAGACTTGCAAAATACAAAAATATTGCCGAGCAATTGGCCTCTCCAGCTCATTAAAGTGATTGGAAGTTCCATCCCTCCTCTATATTTTAATCTTTTTGGACTTGAGGGATCATTACACAAAAAAATCGAGCTCTTTTCTTTTTCAGCTTGTTAAAGTGATAAGAAAAGTCATCCCTTTCGTATTATTTTATACTTTTTCAGACTTAAGGGATTATACTACAAAAAAGGATTACTAGAGTTTCCTTTTCGTCTCTTTTCAGACTCTGTAAAACTGAAAAGGACTGAGTTATCTTTGTCATTAAACTGATTAAAACAATAGCGACAAACTTGTCCATACAGACAAGAGCGAGTTTCACTGTCGCTAGGCTCGCTAAAACATAGCGACAGGTTTGCCCGAAGGGAAAATTATAGAACAAGCATATGTTATCCTCCTCAAGCTTGACAAAAATAAAGAGGTACTAGTCAGCAATTACTGGGGAAAAATCGGAAGAAATCTTGAATAAATTCATTGGCAGCAGGTCGCTCTTGAACATGACACGTTCACTCCATCACCATGATTGAGTCAGGTTGGGTTATTCCGTTCACCGGTCATATCACCATTGGTCCTTCGTACCAACCATTTTTGGGGTTAACACTACCAATCTATTTAAATGTTGCCGATATGTTCAAGAGAAGTTTCTTAGAGAATTCACCAACCCAGCTTATGCCTCATCTGCTGCAATACCTTCACGCTCCATTCTTTCATGACTGTCACCCTAAACCTTATATCATCAGATCGTTTTCAGCTCCACAAAATCATTTGCTCTGTTTAATTTCGTAGATGTGGTGTCATGCGGAAAGAGTTATTTTTGCGGACAAACCTAACCTCCCTAGGAGTCTAAGTCTCTCTAGTGACAAACAAGACAAACAAGAGCAATCCTTCTCTAAACATACATTATTCTATGAGAAACCAAGTGTTGTTCGATCCTACCTCAAATCCAACGCTTGTTGTAGCAGTCCAGCCTTGCTGATCCAGATGAGCTCATCCTTCACTTTAAGACCTGCATACACTAACAGTCAAACGATAAACGATTACATAACACCTGAATAATCCATAAAACAAAGCATATTCATCACATAGACCAAGGAGTACATGAAATAATTCATTAACAACAAATCATGGAGAAGAATGGACTTATTTGTATTAAGGAAACAAAAAAGGAACCATTACAACCTGAGCCTTGGTGTTGTGCAAGCTCCTCCCAGGGTCCAACAAGAGATTTCCTCTACTTTGACAAGGCTCATCCACTTCCAAATGAAACAAGAAAGGATGGGAATCTCTCCTCACAAGCTTCTACAAGGAAGTCCTAATTCCAGTAGCATCTACCCTTTGGAATATTCAGCTTTCAACCTCCCTCCTTCTGGCCAATGCCTGTATTTATAATGCTCTAGAGGAAGTTAATCAGGTCCACTATCAATGGGATAAGCCCCTCTTTGGATGGGGTAGCTCTCCTCTTGATGGGATA
>APFE031597328.1:55986-68234 GCA_000404065.3 Pinus taeda
ACATAGACCAAGGAGTACATGAAATAATTCATTAACAATAAATCATTGAGAAGAATGGACTTATTTGTATTAAAGAAACAAAAAAGGAACCATTACAACCTGAGCCTTGGTGTTGTGCAAGTTCCTCCCAGGGTCCAACAAGAGATTTCCTCTACTTTGACAAGCTCACCCACTCCCAATATGGCAACAAGGAAGGATAGTAATCTCTCCTCACAAGTCAACAATGGAAGTCCTAATTCCAGCAGCATTTACCCTTTAGAATGTTCAGCTTTCAACCTCTCCTCCTTTGGCTCAAGGCCTGTATTTATAGTATTCTAGAGGAAGTTATTCAGTTCCAACATCAATGGGATACTCCCTCTTTTGGATGGGGTAGCTCCTCTCTTGATGGGGTAAGTTCCTCTATCATAGGGATGCATGAACCATCTGGAGGCGCTCAATACACGTCAAACACTCTTCTAGAAGGCTCTAGAAGTGACCACAAGTAACTTTTTAAAGATGAAACTCGCGCCTTTTGACCTTTACAGGGCTACGCACCCATCCTTTGGCTTACAGAGCGTACAAGTACACAGGTACAGTGTGTTTGGAGTGCGTACACGCAGGCAAGGTAGAGAGAACCTGCGTACCCAGAGATAAACATGTTTTTAAGTGACTTTCTCTCTTTTTGAAGTTTGACATGAAGAGCAGAGGTATGAGGCTTGACAAGGAGGATAATATGACTATTGATGGAGCCATATTAACTGTAGGTAGTCATGGTGACAAATTTCAGTGTAACATGTGGGAATCATTAAGGCCCTCCTACAATGGGTCACTTCTTGTCAACATCAGCTCATTATCCAAGAAGTAGACTTAGGAACAACCCTTTCAGTACTTTGAAGCTTGCATGCCTCAATGGCAAGTTTCTCACTTCCGACGATAGGTTTACATCAATGGCCTTCGACTAAAAGATTTTGCGTGGTGTTCAACATTGACTCATGTATTCACACCATGTGAATTGTACTACAGTACCTTTAGGGTCATTACATTATCAATGATTCCTCTTGGGGTTCTTAACATCTTACATCATTGGCTAGTAATTAGGCGATGCCTTTCCATGTTCGACATTAGAACATCTTTTCACATGGATCGACTTGTACTTCGAGCGAAGATTGAACGAGTTTGAAGACCTGGGATCTAGTTTCATCCACTCGGACTGCGATATATTCAGGAAAATAAAGACATGAAATGTACATCATAGCTGAGCTAAGGGATGATGACTCTATCATAATCGACAATCTGCCACACAGATGGTTGTCTGTCCTATGTACATGAAAATGAATTTATAAATAAGAGCATGGGAATGACCACCTTAGCTAGATCATGAAAATATTATGAAGATAATGTACTGTATTGTATCTTATTAAAGGTCGCCTTCTAGTTAGAAAAACCTCGGATCCTCATGATAAAGCATTTCACTCGACATCAGAAGATTTATGACCTCATGCTTTAGGGGGCAACTGTTATAGACATATTTGGGCACTGCAACCCCAATCACATATGTCCATAAACCAAGGGCTTCTAAACTCCTAAAAGTTTTGTTTCATACCCTAAAGGAACAAGGTCAGCCGATTACATCATTTCCCAGAAGTTCTCCCTGAAAAACTACTCAGAAATGGTCAAAACCGAACCATACAGAATACTCCATGCTGAGGGTGCAATGCATCTCACCTATCACATGCAAAGGGTGTGATGCATACTAAAAATCCCTTTTGTAGGGTGTGATGAATGAGAGCAGACAAATGGCAGAGGCAGTGTGCTAGGTGGAAACCCAGAGAATCTTCTAAAAACTGCTCATTTGACACTTGCCTCTCTGAATTCGCCCAGGGATGAGTAAAAGATCATGAAATCTCCAAGTGGATCCAAGAACTATCGGTGAAATGACACTAATCAAAATCCCAGAAGCTGAGTCACCCACCTGCAAATATCTATAAATGGATCCCTCATCCTAGAGATCCAGAGGCTGGAATTTTGTATTTTGTAAGGAAGTGCTGTTGGTTTCTCTATGAAACATTGCATTGTTGGGTGTCCTAGCTTTTCATGAGGTGAAGAGGGCTTTCATGCTGGGAGGATGGTGTTGGATAGATTGCTTGGTTGTAATCCTCTCTTCTACTAATTCTATCAATAAAGCTATTTGAGTTTTCCTCCATATACTTGTATATCTATGAATCTCGTATTTGTGTATGCATTTGTATGGTTAATATACATTTGATCCTATATTTTTTATGTTTATAGATCTCTATGCTTTAATGGTATTTTTCTGCTTTGACTCTATAGGTGTTCTTTGTAGCGGGACAAGTGAGAAAGGAGTGGTGAAAGTTTTGTCAAGGGGGAGAGGAAACAAGCAAGAAGACTAGCGAAAGACTGAGGTTGGTACTCCCTGCTTCTCTCTCATCTATCTCTCATAAAGGAAAACAAAAGTAACTTTAAATTGTTTGTTTCTAAGATAGCTACCTGTCTTAGTGGGACTAGCAGCTTTAAATGGACACTAGTTTTCCTGATAACAGCTTCGAATCCAAATTCCAATACTAGCACCATCTTTACCCACAACGTCATTGAAGTCCATGCTCCAATGGTCAGCCTCATCTTCTAGATGTTGGAATTTTGTTTCTTTCTCAACCTTACCTTTGTTGATTACTTCATTTTTCTACTCTTCATTGACCTTTTGCTGTTGTGTAGGCTGCTTAGAAGAAATTGCTATTTGTTCTTTTTCTTTATTAAGAACTGCTCTAAAATTCTTGGAAATTTTTGGTACATCATCTAATTCTACAAGTTGAATATCTACATCATTCAATCCACTATCAGAGTACAAAAGAAAAGACTCTAAACTAGTATGTACATCATGTATCGAATGATTCATAGGCTTCTCTTTACTAGTGATCATATACTTCATTTTATTTTCCCAGTACAACTTCCTCAATTGACCGAAAACAGGGATGGTAGCATAAGAGAAGTCAAGTTGTAAAGTGCCTTTGAGTTTAGCACCCCACGATCCAGATAAGAGCATACCAAATCGAGGTGGTATATCAGCAACTACCACATCCATCAAGACATTTTTCGCTGGGATTTGATCTAAAGAAAACCATCAAATCTTTGATGAGACCAATGCAACGAACTCTACCAAAGTCAAAGGAGTACAAATCATGATATTTTTGGGTGATATCCAAGCCCAACGTTTCCATAATGGCTTTGGGCATCAAAATGTGGGAAGCTTCGAAATCTAACATAGCATTATGGAGAATATACTCATGTAGTCTAAGACTCAAATAAATGGGAGGGACTTCGCTATCCTCAGGCTGACCTTCTATGGCTAGACCAAAAATGAGTTCAAGATGATCATCCTCGACATTCACCATGTTTGACAAAGGATCTATTTACAATATTCTAGATACATGGTGTTTAAAATTCCTATTCTTAACAAGATCAGTCCAAGGAATGGACACTTTTAATTTAGCAATTTCACTTTCTAAATTAAAGGATGAAACATTTTCTACCTGTTTGACACCAATGTCCTTCTTATATGTTTGCTCTTTTGTTTCACTACCTTTTTACTGATTGGTATTTTCGTTTGTAGTAATACTTGTTGATGGTACCTTGTTAGGATTCGGATCAGCAAGCTCTTTCCATTTCTTCGAAGTGTTTGAGGAATCATTCTTTGATTGCACATCCTTTCTTTTCTGAATGGGATTGACTGGTACATCTTTGCGCCTTAAAGAGTACTGCATCTATTGTGTAGTCAAAGCATTCATATAACCACGCTAATAATCATCAGATTTAGCCTCCAAAACCACATCATTTTCTAAGATGTAATCCTCATCCTTTTGAATGTATGAAACTTCTACATATTATTCATCTTCGGTCAGAAATATAGGCATACCATCAGTAGTGAAACACTGATTTGTTTCAATTACCATTTCTTCCTCATCTTCTTCTTCCATTCCTTGAACATAGTTCTGTTGTAAGGGAGTTCTGATCTACTGTTGTTGCAGTGGTTGCTCTAGTGCTTTTTGTTGTCTCTACTTGATTTGGAATTGGGGCTGCTACTGTCCTCTAAAATTTGGATTCCGGATTGGTGGTTCAGGTCTATCTGTGATGGATAACCGGTCAACCATCCTCTCCACTATTCAAATAAATGTATCCGTCTTTACATCTGAAGTAGATTCTTCTTCTTTCATGGTCACTCTTTTCTCAGATCTCATTCTTGCTCTTTTGGCTAGCAAGTTTGCTTCTACACTCACAAAATTCTTTTACATGTCTTGTAGTGTGGTAGGATCACGTTCCCACAACTGATATGCCATTTCAGCTTTGAAACCATCTGGAAAATTGACCAATGCCAATCCCTCTAGTGGTTTAATGTTGGTAGGAATATCATTATATACTGCATTAAACCTCACACAATAGTCTTGCACACTATCACCGACATTTCTTTTGATATTATCATACTCGGGCAAAATCTGAAGTGGAATCTTCTTCACCTCCCATCGATCCAGGAACTAGCTATGGAGGATTGATAAAGTTGTGATGGAAGTTGCTGGTAAAGCTATGAACCATTTTTGAACTTCACCTCCAAATCTTTGTACAAACAATCTCATCATCACATCTTCAATCTCTACTTCATGGAGGTCAAAGAAATCATTCATTTTATCTACATGTTGTTGAGCTGTAATGGTTCAAGTGGCATCAAAGAAAGGTATTTTGGTTTTATAATCAATGGGCATGGCACCAAGATTCTGAGGTAAAACAAGGGGTGCATACTCAGTAGCCATAATTAAAGGTGGGGGAGGTGGATTTAAAGCAAGGATTGGAGTACTAGGAGATGATGCAGTATTTGATGGAGAACTAGGAGTAATAGGTGATTGATGAGGAATGGTAGGTTGATAGGGAAGTGAAGGTATAAATGGAGGTGGGGAATGAAATTCAGAGGTTGAAGGGAATAATGGTGAACTAAGGGTAGTGGACACTGGTTTAGAGGATCTTAGCAGTAGTGAGGGATGATTGAGGGGAATACTCATCAATTGACTAGTTTTACTTTTGGACTTTAAGATCTACAATAAACTATGGATCTAGAACTATGTCATCAAGTGCATTTTGAGACCTGGTTCTAAATACGGAAAGGTAAAATGACAGATCAAAGGGAAGGTCTTCTAAAAACAACCACTCATTAGGGAAGGAATATGCTTTTATTGAAGGTGTTGGATTGACTAAGCTTTCTTGTCTTTTGAGTCTTCTTGAAATCAGGTTGGGATTATCAACTAATGGGGCAGGGTTTGGATCTGGATTGGACCTAGTGTACTTTCTCGAAGCAAGTGTGCTCAAATTTTGATGTTTTATATATTGCTTTACAATTTTCCAATTCAACCTAGTAAATTCTAAAAGTCATCATCCATAAGCTTAAGAATTCGGGGTGGTTAGTATTTTGTTCCCCAGTATGGTCACCACTATGTTATCACTTGGATTAAACCTTAGGTTGAAGGAAGGCAATGCCAGGGTAACCACAAACCACACTTAGCCAAGTAGCTAGCCCTACTAGGCTAGGTGAGGGCTCTCTCTATAAGGATCTTAGCCAAGATGATTGGATCAGGAAAAGGATTTTAGGTTAGGTATAGTAGAACGACGTTTTTATTGGATTTTTATGGGGTTTTGCTAGATCAAGAGGAGCTGGACAGTTTAGGGCTAGGGAATTAGGTCAAAATTGTAGAGTCTTCAATGGGGCAAGTTAGGCATAAGTTTTAGCACTCTATGTCTTGATGGGTGTTATAGACATTTTTGGGCACTTCAACCCCAATCACAAATGTTCATAAACTGAGGGCTCCTAAGTCCCTAAAAGTGTTGCTTCACTGCCTAAAGGAATGAGGTCAACTGATTACACATCTCCCAGAAGTTCTCCACTGAAAACTGCTCATAAGTGGTCAAAACTAGACCATACTAAAAGCTCAATGCAGAGGGTGTGATGCATATCACCTTCCAAATGTACATGGTGTGATGCATACTGATTTGCTCCTCTATAGGGTGCGATGGTCGGGAATGGACAAATGGCAAGGACAAAAGTGCGAGGTGTAAGATCATGGAATCTTCCAAAAGCTTCCCCTCTGACACTTGCGACTCCATTTTCAACCAGGGATGAGTAAGAGATCATCATTCTCCAGGTGGAAGCAAGAACTATCAGAGAGAGGACACTAATTAAGATCCCAAAAGATGACTCACCTCTCTGTAATCATCTATATATGGATCCCTCATCACAGAGATCCAGAGGCTGGAATTTTGTATCTTATAGAGAAGTGTTGTTGGTGTTCTGGTGTACATTATCAGTGTTGGGTGTTCTAGCTTTGCTTGAGGTGAAGAAGGGATTCTTAGCTGGAGGATGATGCTGGGTCAGAGCACATGGTTGTAATCTTCTTGCTACTTTTCATCTGAATAAAGCTATTCTTGTTTCCTTCCATATTCTTGTGTACTTGTTTATATATGCTCATATATGGTTAATGCACATCTGATCCTACATTATTTATGAATTTATATCCTTGTTTCTTGCATAGTAGTATGTTGCTGTGATTCCACAGGTTCTTTTGAAGCTGAGCAGAAAAAGAAGAAGTGGCAAAACTCTATCAAGAAGGAGAGGAAATCGAGCGCAAGACTTAGGTTGGCCCTCTTGGTTCTCCTCTCATCTATTTTCATAAAAGGAATCAATAGTAGACTTTGATTGTTTGTTTCTAAGATACCCACCCATATTAGTGGGAATAGTAGAATCCGAGTGGACACTATTCCCGTATAAGAAAATGGAGACTCCGCTGGGGAGTGACTAGATTACTTGTTAGCCTATCTATCCTTGTTTCTTTTATAAACATACAGACGGAGCCTGAAGTCAAGCCAACTAGACTTCGAACTGCATTTGTCATACAAATGCAAAGTAGATCAATGCTGCTTCAGTGAATCTCCGTGTTTTTTTTATGAATTAAACAATAGATCTGCTAGCAATCTAATTGCCCTGAGTGGTGGCTCTAGTAACCTCTTAATCACCCTTGTGTTTTACATACATTGATCTTTACTTATTCATCCTAAACACCTGAACTAGGTTGCAAACTGTGAGTGAAATCTCATTGAAAGTCTCACACTACTACCACTGCACCCTGCCTTCAAGGCAGCATGTATGCATCGCACTTCCCGAATGGAGTAGGTGCGCTGCATACTGAGTTCACTGTGTAACAGGTGCGATGGTCAGGAAGGATTGA
Source organism: Pinus taeda (assembly GCA_000404065.3). NCBI lineage: Eukaryota > Viridiplantae > Streptophyta > Pinopsida > Pinales > Pinaceae > Pinus > Pinus taeda. The sequence continues at coordinate 63,246 of APFE031597328.1, forward strand.
CTTTACCCTCCATCTGTAGATTTTTTTCACTGTTTTCAATCTTATTCAAGAGTTTTGCTATCTGTAGTCAGTGTACTTATGTGAAAACCCCCTTCTCTTGCATTATTCTGCCTCCTTAGTGCAAAGAACTATAAATGTTTTCGTTTTAGTTCTCTTTTGCAAAAAGTAGCATAGTCGAACTGTCGTCTCTAGATCTAAAAGTGTCGTAGCTGTCGTTTTCAGTTTTAGAAAGCAATTGCATTGTTTTAGATAGTCTATTATACAGTTACTATTGCATAGGATTTGAATTACTAGTTTTAAATTGTCGAAAAGCAATTTCCATTTCAAAATCGCAAAGTGTCTCTCTTACTTTCACTTCGTTTTGAAAAATAATTTTGTTGAGTACAGTTGCTTTAAAAGTAATTCAGTTTTGCACATAGATTTCTTAACGTCATTCACACATTAAGAGAGCTCAAAACAAATACATGCATGTGCATTTGCATTTTGAATGCTTGGCTTGATTTAAGACTGTGCATTTTAGTGTGTGCTCTGTGCTCTGTGAAGAAAAGATGCTTGACTTTCTTCCCTTTCGTAGCTAGGATTTTCATTGCTGATAGAAGGTAAAACGTTTGTTTATCATCTTAGACTGCATTTAGGAATTATACATACATCACGTGGTGAACCTGAAATGCAAACTGTTAAGAAAGATCAACTTAAAATAAATCCAATGAATCTAACAACGCTTTGGAACTTAACACGCAACATCTAGAGGTCTAGGCTAGAGACGTATTCCGGCATCGTAAAACCTGGTAACTGTTGCTTTCAGTGTTGGTTGGGTGATTCCTCCACTCTGAGACAGCAAGTGCTAGTATGGACTTGTGCTCCCACGTACCATCGCGTATATATTGGGAGACCATAATAGGCTGCATCCTTTATCCTTAGGAAGCCGTGTCTGCTGCCCTATCGATCGTAATGTACCGAACACAACATTCAGGAAGATTGACTGCCATACCGTAAAAAGTATTCTACAGTTTTCCGATTGGTTTGGTAATCCTCTCTGCCTAGATCTCCAGAGAAGTCCATTTTGCTCCTTTTCAGACTCCTTAAAGGAAAAGGTCCTCTGAGCACTTGTCACTTCAAGCTAAATAAAAATCGAAGGCGACTAGATTCATCTTTTGTTTTTTCTCGACTCTTTAAAATTGAAAAAACAAGTTGTGTCCAAGCATCTAAAAATTTATTTTAATCGGAATAACGTCACAAATTCCCCTGTTGATCTTCAGTTTGAGAAAATGGAGTCTACCAACCAAGGATTTCTCCGTGAAGGAAATCCTAGTCCCTTCTCCTCTTGGGGAGATGTTGGTCCACCCCATATGGCCACTTTGTCACTTCCAATATTGACAATTGGTTTGCCGGTCTGGCTCTTCTCTACCTCTGTCGTTCAGAATCCCATAATTCCTGAATAGTCTAATCAGCAACTAGACGACACTAGAGTTGCCTTCAAACCTTCTACTTCGTCTGATTCTCCCTCTCCTCCTCCTTCTTCACTTGATAAAGCCGATAAAGCTAAAAGTCAAGTAACTTAGAAGAAGAAGAAGCAGAAAGAGAAAAAGGAAAAGAAGAAAAAAGAACCAAAATCGAAAGGGAGCAACCAAGTATTATCTAGCAAAAATTCACACACCGCACAGTCAAAACCTAAATGTCCTTGCGTAATTTTCAATGGAGACCACTATCACCAAGATTGTCCTTGTATCCCTCAGATCTTAAGGGACTGGTCTCCTCGTTTGCACAATCCGGTAGCATCAACCTCTGGCGATCACGTCGAATTCTCACCATCAACCAGTGAAAGTGAAGCACATGGAGAAAGAAGAAATCCTAAACTTCCCTGTAAGTTGTGTGAAGGCGATCATGCCGTCCACTGTTGTCCCTTCCTTGAAGAGGCTAAAAGAGTTTTGGATAATCGTCCGGTTTCACTGCTACGACTTCCTCATGGATATCAAAAACTCTTTCTGAGCCCTCCACCAATTGAAAATCCGACTGGCCCATCCTTGTGGTCAGCTGAAGCACCTATCATTGAAAATGAACCCTTTGAATCCATACCAGATGAAATTTAAAGGGTCGATATGGCAGCTGACCCGATCTTGCCTTCAAAGTGTTCATCTTCAAATGATACCATCACTGAAGAGAAAAAGAACGACATCGTTCACATTCTTTTCATCAACACCGACTCCGATGAGCTTGGGGGCAGTCCTCCCATTCCTTTACCGCAAGAAGGAAGTTCATCAGAGTCATATCCGGCCGTCTATTCAGTCCCACCACCAAGCAACCTAGTTGTTTCCTTCGACTGAAATATACTAGGAAGACCCCGTTTACCAGCCAGTGTACCATTCAGAATCATTGTACAAGATTAGAGAATGGTCATGGTTGGTACCATCATTGATGAAGGGGTTTCTGTGAGTATCCTTTCCTCAACTGCTTGGAAAGTGCTTGGTTCACCATCGCTTTTGCCTGAAATGAGAAATCTAACAGGCTTCGACAAGGGAACCACACGACCTTTAGGGATCCTTCCAAATGTGCCCATTACTTTGAGAAGGAAAACTGTTCACATGAACGTTATGGTAGTTCAAGCACCTTTAAATTATAATCTACTCCTTGGACGCGACTATATTTATTGCATGGGAGCCATCGTCTCCTCAATCTTTAGAGTAATGTGTTTTCCGCACGAAGGCAGAATGGTCAAGCTTGTGGACCGAATGTCATTCCCCGGACCACACATCGCAAATGGTAAAATGTCGTCCCTAAATGGTCTTTTCACGCAATAAATGTCTCATCGCTCTCTAGTCCGTCCACTTGATAAGCGCGAGTGATTCAGGAAGATGTGACTGAAACCCAGGGGGCATGCACCCTGGTCTGTTTCGGCAGGAAAACCTTGGGTATAGAGTGGATTTCCACAAAGGATATATGACTAGTCTGACACCTGTCCTCACAAGAATGGGATTGGACTGGAATAAGATACCTTCGTTAAGGTTATGCTGAGTGGCATGCGATCACACCACTCCTCTTTATCTATCTTGGTAGACATCGCCAAGGAAGCTTTATGTCTGCTACGCAGATGGAAATTTCGTGGTAACCTGGAAATTTTTCGCTATACCTGGGGGCATGCAAACCTTTCTGCATGCAAGTGAAGAGCGGCTATTTATTTTTTAAATTTTTAGGACTTCTAACCCTTTAAAGCTGTACGGCTAGTTGTTTCCTAACTTGCATAAAGAAAGGATTCGGGGCAAAGCTTTAAAGGTGTAAGCTCTATCAAAATGGCATCTTGAATGAGACATTCTTATCATACGACTGGTGAGCAATGTTGTCACAGAGTTCAAGCTCGTTACAAAATAAACTCTCCGCGAACAGTTTTAGCACATAGTTCAAGCTCGTTAAAAAAGAAACATAAGTCATGAGCAAGTGTTTCCCCAGCGTTTAAACTCATTAAAAAATGAACTGGTAAATAACGATTGTGAATGCCTTATCGCCAACTTTTGAGCCTTGTTCGTGTTCTAGCCATCACCTCCACTTTGTTTTTAGCCGATCATTCACCCCCATATGATTGTTTACCCCTTCGAGGAACATCTATGAAGAGTGATTATGCTAGCCATCCTTGTAACACTGTCGTGATTGGAAAATTCCAAATATTACCTGGAATCAGCTGCTACCTGAAACCATCACTCGTTCCTTGAAAATGAGTCCTCTTTAAGCTCTTTTCACCTAACTCGTAAAATATGAAAAGATTGCTGAGCGATTGGCCTCTCCGGCTCGTTAAAGTCATCGAAGTGCTATCCCTCCTCTAGATTTTAATCTTTTTGGACCTGAGGGATTATTACACAAAAAGATCGAGTGCTTGTCTTGTTTGGCTCGTTAAAACTATTGAAAATTCATCCCTTTTTTATTATTTTACGCTTTTTCTGACTTAAGGGATTGTATGACGAAAAAGAATCTTTGGATCTCCTTTTCGTTCCTTTCAGACTATCAAAAATTGAAAGGGACTGAGTTATCTTTGTTGTTAAACTCGTTAAAACGAAATAACAAAAAACTCATCTGCGTGGACGAGAACGAGTTTCACTGTCACTAGGCTCGCTAAAATATAGCGACAGGTTCACCCGAAGGGCGGATTATAGAACAAGCATATGTTATCCTCCTCAAGCTTGACAAAAAAAAAGAGGTACTGGTCAGCAATGACTGGGGAAAATTGGGAAGAAAACTTGAAGAAGCTTTATTGGTAGCAAGTCGCTCTTGAACATGACACTTTCCTTCCGCATCCATGCCGGGTTGGGTTGTTCGTTCACTGGTCATCACCATTGGGTCCATCACACCATCCATTTTTGGGGTTAACGCTACCAATCCATCGTCAGTGTCACTGATATGTTCAAAAGAAGTCATTTAGACAATTCACCTGTGTCTCACCCACTGCAATACATTCATGCTTCATTCCTTCATGACCGCCACCCTGAACCCTGTATTGTCAATTTGTTTTCACCTCCAAAATCATTTGCTTCGTTCCGTGTCATTGATGTGGGATTCATTAAGGCCCTCCTACGATGGGTCACTTCTTGTCGACATCAACTCATTATCCAAGAAGTTGACTTAGGAACAAGCCTTTCAATACTTTGAAGCTTGCATGCCTCAATGGCAAGTTTCTCACTTTCGGCGATAGGTTTGCATCAATGGCCTTCGAGCGAGAGATTTTACGTGGTGTTCGATGCCAGGTACCTTTGCACACCACGTGAATTGTACTTTAGTACCTTGAGGGTCATTATCATTATTGGTGATTCCTCTCGCGCTTGTTAACAGCTTACATCATTGGCTAGTAATCAGGCGATGTCTTTCCATGTTCAACTCCAGAACATTTTTCGCATGGATTGACTTGTACTCCGAGTGAAGATTGAACGAGTTTTGAAGACCCCGGATCTAGTTTCATCCATCCGGGCTGCGATATATTCAAGAATATAAAAACATCCAGTGTAC
>APFE031597328.1:76576-98003 GCA_000404065.3 Pinus taeda
TATTATTTTTATTCATTTTTTAATTTTTTAATTCCTTTTAAAATGGATCATCGAACTAAGCCTTTGGAAACATCACCTAGGACCTAGGACTTAGGACTCATGAGGGAATTTAAAACATTTTTCGACCCTCAGGACACATTACATCATGACTTTTACAATTTACATCTTAAGGGAGAAAAACCCCTTTAACATAGACCCTCACAAATCACCCAGCTCTGCGACACAACTATAATCTAGCAGATCAACACACTAGGATTCTCCTAAAATTCCAATGACAAAATCTATCCCGGCTTTGGGGTCAGGTTTGAAGGAAAACTCTGCCGATCCGTGGATCGGTGAGACAAAAAACCTTCCGGGACATAGATCATCATAAGAAAGTTAGGTCCACCTAGGCAATTTACAACACGACTCATATCGACTAGGATTATTTACAATTAATACATGCAGACTGGGTTTACAATTAGATTGATAAAAATGCTGATGACTGCAGGATGGCACGGACACGCTGATCAGGTGCTGCCCCCTTTTGCAAAAAATAGGGGGTGTACTGCATGGGTAGTTGACCGGTAGAGGTCAACATCCCCCGTCCTCACTTTTTTTATTTTTTTATTTACAAATAACTATAGAAGGCAAAAATTGGACAAAATCGAATATTCCAACTAGCCATGGCTAATTAGGAATATTACAGTCTCCCTCGGCAAAATGTTGCTTGTCCTCAAGTAATTGAAGTGATGGATGCTGCAAGATCTTCTCACTCTCTCAAGTGGCATCCTCATCTGGCAAATTCTTCCACCTCACCAAGAACTCCCGGACCGTCCTGCTCCGCAGCTGCCTCTCCCTAGTATTAATGATAGCCTCCGGCTGCAATACCAAATGCCCCTCATCATCCATGGGTGGTAGCTCATCTGTCACTGTCACTTGCTGTCCCAATGCCTTTTTCAGGCATGATACATGAAAAACGTCACGAATCTTGTTGCCTTGGGCAGCTCCAACTCATATGCAACCTGTCCAACCCTGCGTATCACCTTGTACGGCCCATAAAAGCGGGGCTTGAGCTTCTCAGCCCCCTTTTGCTTTAGTGACGACTGTCGGTATGGCTGCAATCGTAGGTAGACCATGTCCCCTACCTCGAATTGTCTCTCCACCTGACCCCTGTCGGCATACAACTTCTGCTGGTTCTGTGTTATAACTTATAGCCATGTTAACCTTGAGTGCTCAGAGAATATCTTGACTCTCTTGGATCCAAATCTTGGCTCTGGGAGCCTTGCTATCACCAAACATCACGTCAGCAAAAGATAAAGGATGATACCCATATAAGGCATAGAACGGTGACATACCAATGGACATGTGATGTGTAGTGTTGTAGCAGTACTCCACTAGAGGCAGCCACCTCAACCATGCTCGCTGCTGCCCACTGACATAGTTACGCAAGTAGCCCTCTAGCCACTTGTTAACTATCTCTGTCTGCCCATCCGTTTGTGGGTGATAACTGGTACTCGGTGTCAACTCCGTCCCCACCAATCGGAAAAGCTCCTGCCAAAACCCGCCCATGAAACGGCTGTCCCTATCACTGACGATGGTCTTAGGAAGAGCATGTAGCCTGAAGATCTCTCTAAAGAACAGCTCGGCCACCTGTGCTGCTGTATAGTGTGCGGAAATGGCAAAAAAGTGTGCGTAGTTCGTCAGTCGGTCAACGGCGACAAAGATGCAATCCTTGCCCTGTACCATGGGCAACACTGCGATGAAGTCCATCGAGATACTCTCCCATTTCCCCTCCGGAATGGGAAGAGGCTGCAATAATCCCGCGGGATGGCTCATCTCTCCCTTTTTCCTCTGGCAAACATCGCACTCCCGGATGTGCTGGAGTACGTCCTCCTTGAGGCCCTTCCATGAGAACCTCTCCGTAATGGCCCTGTAGGTTTTGGTAAACCCCTTATGTCTTGCCAATGGTGAATCATGTGATGCCTGGAGTATCTTCTTCTTGAGCTGAGACCCCTCAGTCAAGAAGATCCGGTCCTTGTAATAGATGATCTCATCGACCACCCTGTACCTGCCATCTACCACCTGCCCATCCAGAACCTCACACGCAAACCTGTCCTTGGATTACTCTACTAGAAGTCGAGCCCTCTAGTCTGTATCCAAGCTCATAAGATACAACGTGTCTAGTCTACGTGAAAGGGCATTTTCTACCACATTTTTCTTACCCTTGACATACTCGATGTCAAAGTCATATGCTTGGATCTTGCTGATCCACTTCTGCTGCCTCTCCTGTAGCTGCTTCTACTCGAAAAAGAACTTGAGGCTGTTGTGATCAGTCCTCACCCTGAACCTGTTACCCACCAAATACTGCCGGTACTTAGCCAATGCATGCATGATGGCCAGCATCTCCTTGTCGTATATAGAATACAACCTCTCGTGCGGAAGGAGCTTCTGGCTCTCAAAGGCTATAGGGTGACCTCCCTACATCAACACTGCGATCCCCTCCCCCGACGCATCACACTCCAAAACAAATGGCTGCGTAAAATCTGGCAACGCAAGCATTAGGCAGCGGCTCATAACCTCCTTGAGCCTGTCAAAGGCTCGCTGCGCCATATCTGACCAACTGAATGCCCCCTTCCTCGTCAAATCTGTCAGGGCTGCAACAAGCTGCGAGAAACCTTTGACGAACTTCTGGTAGTAACTACAAATGCCAATGAATCCTCAAAGTTCTGTCACATTTCTCGGCTCCGGCCATTCTCTGATGGCCCTGATCTTCTCCCCGTGGACTCTCACTCCGTCCACCCCTATGATGTGTCCCATATACAACATCTCCGTCAACCCAAACTCACACTTGGAGAGTTTGGCATAGAACTGCTGCTCCTGTAGGATACACAATACTGTCTCACTGTGCTGGAGATGCTCCTCCCAGGTCTTGTTGTAAATGAGAATGTCATCAAAGAATACCAACACAAACTTCCTCAAGTGACTACGGAAGATGTGATTCATGCAGGATTGAAATGTAGCGGGGGCGTTGGTTAGCCCAAAAGGCATCACCAAGAACTCAAAGTGCCCATAGTGACACCTGAAGGCGGTCTTGGGAATGTCCTACTCCCTCATGGGAATCTGATGGTACCCAGATCTCAAATCAATCTTTGAGAAGAATCGTGCTCCCGTCAACTCGTCCATCAACTCATCGATCCTGGGTATGGGGTACCTGTTCTTCAGGGTCTTCTTGTTCAGGGCGCTGTAGTCAATGCATATCCTCAATGTACCGTCCTTCTTCTTCACCAACACCACAGAAGAAGCAAAATTGACTCGTGCTCGGTTGAATGTGCCAAGAGCCAGCAACTCCTGGATAGCTCGCTCAATCTCGTCTCGATAGGCCTTGGGGTGCCTATAGCGGGTGGCGATCACTGCCTGTATGCCCTGCTCAAGCTTGATGGTGTGCTAAACCCCCGATCTGGCGGCTATCCTGGTGGAATCTCCCCAAATACTATGGCATATCGATCAAGGATAGACTGTATCTCTGGATGTACCATCTATCCTGTAGTCCCTGCCTCTGATGCCCGCAGCTCCACTGCCCACTCTATGTCTCCCTTCCGGAAGACTACCTCCATTCGATGAGCCAACAGTCTGAGGCGGATATGTGAGCTGTCGCCGTATCTTCTCATGCCTCCATGTCTTCTCATCATCCCACTCCATCTCTAGGGTCTTCCAATCCGTCGTGACCTTCCCTAGAGTGATAAGCCACTGAACACCCAGTATCATGTTGGTGTCCGGGATATCGATCACGAAAAGTGGTAAGTCAATGTGTAGGTGCCCATCGTCACTGAAAGCTCTGGAACATATCGAGCACACGTCATGGTCTGATCTCCTGGGACCAAGACTGAAAACCCATCGAAGCTCTCTGTCCGAATACCTCTCCGCTCAACCCTCTGTGCATCGATGAAGTTGTGGGTTGGCCCACTGTTAACCAAAACTGATACCCGCTGGTCACGTACTGTCCCTCGTATGTGTAGCGTCAGATACTTGGGAACTCCTCGCAATGTTGCAAGGGCCCCTTTGGTAGGTGCAAAAGATGCACCACCTGCTGCTGGCGGTGGAGGTGGCAAAGGTCCCTGTATGGCATGGCTATCTCCTGCCTCCACATCATCATCCTCATCATCCTCTTCTCCACTGCTCTTGGAGAAGACCTCAATAAAATGTGCTTTACCAGCAGCACATCTATGTCTTGGTGCCCACAGCTCCTGACATTTGAAGCACAACCGCTTCTTCTTTAGCTCCCTCTTGATATCTTCCTTGATCTATACTCGTCTTGAATTCCCCTTTGGAGGTGGAACCCTCACATCCTTCCCCTTAGACTGAAAAGGCTGTCTTTGGGGGTGAGGTGTCCGTGTCCCGGGGAAGACATCCTGTAAGTCCCGAGTCCTGCTGATAGTGTCTTGGAGCGTAGCTGGTCTAATGGATCGGACTAGACCCTGAAGTGGCTCTGCTAACCCCTCAACATACATATAGACCCTCCGTGCTGTGGATAGGTCTGGCACCATCATGGAGACCCTCAAGAAATTTGCAATGTAGGTCTCTGGGCTCCCTGTCTGTTTGAGCCTCGTCAGCTCAACAAAACGCTGCTCTGGATCCCTTTGATCAAATCTCTCCATCAACCTCCTGGTAAACTCCGCATATGTCGTCACTGTAGAGTGCCCGAGTGTAACCATCCTGTGAAACCACCAATCCTGGGCCTCGCCATCCATATGCAATGTTGCCACCTTGATGGCCTTTGCCTCTGACATCTGGTTAAGCTGGAAATAAATGTCCATCTTCTCCACCCAAGACTTCGCCGAACTGTTTGATGAACCATCAAATGTAGGAAAGTGGAATCTACTCGCTGCACGGTGGGTGTCACCATCATGGTAATGCCGGTTTCCTCTGTGATGATCGCAGGGTCTACTATCCCGCTGGAGCTGAACAAAGTCTTTGAATGAGAGAGCATCCCTGAACTCTTGCCCATAGGCCTGGTACTCTACAAAATAATTGCCCATATGGCCGGGCTCTGCCTCCTGCTGGGTTCCGACCCCCGTGTCTGCTCCTAAGAACGTGGGCATGGTAGAGCGTGTAGCGACATGCGAGGCCACCTACTGTGCAGTATCATACTGCTTTGGCAAATGATGGGATGCACCCGATCCTTCACCAATCTGAAAAACCCGTGGGCTCTCACGATGTCTAGCCTCTACTGCTGTGAATCTTTGCCCCATCACCTCAATCTGCCTTGACAGATCCTGCACTGATTTGAGGAGCATATCCGCAAATCTTTTCCCGTCCTCGTCTGCCATTTGCTCTGCATCCACCACCGACTCTTTCTGTTCTGCGTCAACCACCGGCTCCTCCTATTCTGCGTCCACCACCGGAACATAGTCTCCCTCTCCATAGGTATTCTCCAACCTACGTCCAGTGTCTCTGTATCTCCTATCTCTATAACAAATGTAGGGTTTTTCCCTTGGTGTCATAGATTGCTAACTCCACAAGCTGAGCCAAATCTATGCTCTGATACCACTGTAATATCCCTAACCCGGAATATTCCTCAAACCCTAGCAAAAACTCCAACAAATTTGTGCAAATGATATAATAACCCAGAAATGGCAAAATAATAGTGGCACAACATATAATAATGTAAACAGGAAATATAAGCAAATACTCAAGAAATGCAACGAGAAATGCTAAGCCATTTTATTATACTGAGCAATAAAATGAGTACAAGAGGTGATCAAACAGATGGCACCTCGACTTGCACAAGGCAAGTGAAGAAATACTCTTAGAATAACAAGGAATGGCCTCTCTGCGTGGATGCTGCTGGACAACTTCCGTGCTGTTGCTGCTGCTAGAAAAGAAATAATGATTTGAGGTTGCTCCCCTCCTCGGAAAATGCTGAAACTCTGGAATCGGGCTCTACTCCAAAAACCCAGAAAAACCCAAAAAGCTTTCTTGGAATAGCCGACCTCCGAAAATCGCCCCCTTGGGGATCTGTTGAACAAACTCTTGTTTGATAAAGATGCCATCATTGAAGATGTCAAGCTATTAATATGTCAAGCCATCAATGAAGAAATCTTAAGAAGTCCTAGAACTAACTATGATATTGCCGAGTGTCAATCATGTGCCTTGATTGATGATCTAGATCCTAAGTGCCAATATACAACCTCGTGATGTGAAGGATTATACTTGATGAAGCCATACTTTTGATGATGTCATACTCTTGAATGACCACACTTAATAATGGTACTTAATGAAGGTTGGAAGATTAGATGATGACATGGAAGGTCTCATTTGATGGTTGGAAGACTATCTTACTATCTTGGAACTTTCCTAATGATGAAGCTGCCTATGTCATATCATTGCACTACACTAGTACATGATGAGACTATGACATATCAAGATGACATGGATGAAGCATATCGTGATGACATTATGGCCCTAAATATTAATGTCTACTTGTTTTTATAAATCCTAAACCTTAGTTCTAAAATCTTAATTCCCTATGTTGCCAGGAAACGTGGGTGCGGGGACGGGGACGGGGACAGGGACGGCATTTTTGGAAACTGGGTGCGTGGGTTCGTCGGGTAATATAATAATATTAAATTTTAATAATTATATTTTATAAATTTAAAATTTATAAATTTAAAATGTATAAAAAACAAAATTGGTGGAGTAATCACCTTCGACAAATTCTCCTGAGGTTACCACTAAGATATACATATTTAGTATGGATTATTTAAAAATGAGAAAAAAGAAAAAAAAGAAAAAGTAAAAAGGTCAAAGATAAATGCGAGTATAAAATACAAGTGCAGTACATGTGTGCACTAAAAACATTCACTGGACAAGGTTTCATCAGTAGCAGCCTTGAATCATAAAAGATTATGCACCTTGAGAATACCTAATGCAGGCAATAAAAAGGTATACCGCATCTACCCATTAATAGTGCATATGCTTTCAGGACACTAAATAATATCAATGAGTGGGCACTAGGCAATATCAGCAAGATCACTAATGGACAGTAGGCATTCTCAGCCACACTAGAGTCTAGTTGACAAATATTCACTGGCTCACCCAGCTTTATATCCATGTTTTTATATTTTTCTTCCAGATTACATATTTAGATTATTATGTTATCATGCAGTGACAGACTTACAAATAATCTCTAAATGCTCCTTTACAATATCACTTGAAGTGTAATTTTTGATGTTTCTTTCCAAATACCAACCATGTAAAAGAACTTCAAAAGTAAAACACATGTCATATTACACAGAGATCCTAGCCTTATAGGGTAATTGTGAACTACATCAACCATCTCCCACAGCAATTTATAATGACTCCCTCACAGGTTCATACCTTTTCACCCGTCTGGCAAAACAAACATAACCATGAGAGTAACAAGCCGAGAACTTATGCAAAAATCACAGAATGTTTTCAACAACAGAACTCTTAGTCATTCATAAACACTTAGAGATCTGTTTGACTTTGAGGATAAGAAATATTGTGGTGATTAGGTACCCAACTCAATATTCTATTATTTGAGTGTATCCAAATAAAGTGCAGACAAAATCAAGATATTATCTTTTGAATTTGGAATAGCTTGATTTGTAAAGTACACACCATAGCCAAAGAAATAGTCTATCTAGCCCAACAAAGGGAAGTCTTTGTGAAGACTAGAAAACAATAAAAGGGGCTAAGATGGGTTTGAAACCCAAAAATGCGAGGTGATCCTAAAGCCTGGTTCCGCAACCCTTGGGGCAAATGCCACTAGATAATAGTCTTACATATCAACTGTATAACCCACCAAATTCCTTCACTAAGTGATCCTCCAAATCAAATATGAGAAGCGGATCTCCTTAGAAGTACTAAGGAAGAAATCTGACAAGCCCCAGATCCACAACCCTTTAGAGCAATGGTTCTATTCTGTAGCCTTCTCGATATCTTTTACAAGAATAACTCCAAACCCTTGTTCCACAATGACAATCCCACCAAGAAAATCCCAAGATAAAAAAACCTTGAAAAACAGAAAAAAGACCACACAGTACAAGTGCTGTTCCAAATTCTGGCAGAAACAAAGTGAATGATAGAGTGTCATGCCTTACAAGAACACCGATCTAAATTCTGGCAGGAAAAAAGAGAATGATAAGGTGTCATGCCTTACAAGAACACCGATCTGCAAAAGTAATCAATCAAATTCGCTGTAAAAACCAAAAAAGATGAAAATGAAGAGGGTGCTCATGGGGAAGAATGTTCAAAAAACACTAAAATAACACTGCTGCTCTGGAACAGGGCTAAAAAGCCTTGGTTTCAAACCTGATATAGCCCTATAAACTTTTGTTATAAATTTAAAATTATTTTTAATTTTTAAATTTCAATAAAAAATTTATTTGAAAATTAAATTTTTAAATTTTAATTTTAAATATAGTTTTTTTAATGAAGAACCCGAAGAACCCATGTGAAGAACCCCGAAGAACCCACGTGAAGAACCCGAAGAACCCGAAGAACCCGTCCTGAAGAACCCGAAGAACCCGAAGAACCCAAGAACCCAAGTACCCGAAGAACCCAAGAACCCGTCAAAGGAAAAGAACCCGAATTTTTTTTTGAAGAACCCGGTTCTTCTGGGTGCGTCTGGGAAGAACCCGTACCCGAATCCGGTACTTGGGTGCGGGAACCCGGGACGGGTACGCGAACCCCACCCCCGGGTGCGGGTACCCGTGCAACACAGTTAATTCCTAAACATCTACGCAAATATCATACACCTATACCATTACCATGTACATAAAATTACTTTGTTTAATGGCAGACAAACATGGCATACATGTTTGCTATGGGCATACATGTTTGCTATGGCCATACATGGCAGACAACGTATAATTGCAGCATGTACATGGAAAATAGGATACAATGGTAAACAAGCCTTTTACATGGCAGGCAAGTCTTTTGATGAGATACAACACTCACATGGAAGACAAGTCTTTTGCATGGTTCTTATATCATCCATCTTTCACATGGTAGACAAATGTGATGCATGTATGATACATGACATGGCAGACCAATAAAACTTTTGTTAAATAATATATCCCCACTAAGTGTTGGTCACAGCTCATTTATAAAATGCAAATTGACTCCTCTAAGGCTTGACTGTTCAATAAAATCAAATTAATCCACTTTAGGTCGGCTACCAAAAAAAAGGGACATGACAGTCCTGTCAGCTTCTCCATAAACAATGGTGTCTCATCCTCCAAAAGGATATAAATACGATGATAATCAACTCGCTTTTGGGTAAGGTAGTTCAGTGAAGAATTCAGAGATTTTCGGTGAACAAGGAGTCAAAAAGCAGGATCTGTTCACATCTCCTAAAACTAAAGGAGGAGAACCTAAAATCTAAGGAAAAGAAGCTCGGAGTAGAATAGGAATCTCGGTACTTGATTGGGTTTCAGGACTGTGGGTGCATCACAGTGCTCGAGCTTCATAACAGTGACAGAAACTCGAAGCTACAACAGATTTGTGGCAAATACATTTCGGAGCTGCCTCACTAACTTAGAGCTCGGACTGTGGCAACATCTATTACCTCGGACTGTGCAGACTTCTGTATAACTTCAAACTTGGTCATCAATCCACCTCAGACCTGCTGTGATTCCCTCGGTGCATATACACAGAACTTGTGCAGTCTTACTGCAATACTTTTGGACATGTGCTATCTTTTATCTTCAGACCTTTTGATTCTGATTGGTTAGCTAACTCAAATTAAAGGACAGTCAGGGCAGTTATTGAAGATAGTTGGTGATTGCTTTTGACACCTACAGATAACATACTTTGACACCTACAGGCAACATACTTTGACACCTAGAAGCAGCATACCTCGAGACAACAAGCACATAAAATACACTTTGGACCTTGCTCAGGTATGTGAATAATTGTCTCCACCTCAGGCTCAGATATATGAAGGAGAATCTTGTAGTGAAGAGCTAGATTGAAGAACATTGGACAATCCAGCACCTTAAAGATTCAGTGATTCTCCATTGCAGTAGCTGTGGTGGCATCATCAAGGCATATATAGTTAGTGGTGGAGATCTAAAACATTGGACAATCAAGCACTAATTATTTTGGAGCTAATTGAAGCATTGAACAGTGTAGAATCTTGTTGAAGATACTCAAACCTATTGAAGCCATCATTGTTGAAGTTGGTTGAAGACCTTTTGGAGCACCTTTGAAGTATTATCTCTCATACCTTTGAGTAGCTTATCTGAAGCATTTTGGAGCATCTTTTGAAGAGGTTTAGAGTAGGTGCAGAGCTTAGTGTAGTTCATTGTAGACACATTGAAGATTTGTGGAGATTATTGAAGATCATGATACATCACTGATGACATCATGAGGTGACTTGAAGAAATCATTTGGGTACAATGAAGAGCAGTGATGACACCTTCTAAGAGATCAAGGTTGTCATTAATGGAGAGACGTGGAGACTAAAGTAAAGACTAAGTGAAGATTGACAGGGCTCGTTGAAGAAGACATTGGGAGTCGTAAAGTATAACCAAATACATCTTGATGAATTGAAGTTGAGGGTTAAAGCCCAAGAGGTTGGAGCCTTGAAAAGACAAGGTTGGTGCCTTGAAAGATAGGGTTGTAGTCCTAGAGGATTAGAGTCCTCAAGAAACTAGGTCGGAGCCGGAACCAGATATAGGGTTGGAGCCCTTGAGGTTGGTGCCTCAAAATTGACAAGGTTGGAGCCTTGGAAGTCCAAGTTAGTGCTTGGAAAATACAGGTTGGAGCCTGGGAGATTGAAGATCGGTGTCTTCATCTGGTGTTGGAGCCCTACATATGTTGTACTTAATTTATTGAAGAAATTAATAAAAGAATTAACTCTTATTGTGTTGATTTGGGGTAGCATCGAATGTGCTCTAGCCACGAAAATTGGTGGAGAGGCTAAAGCACATGAGATATCCAATATCTAGAAATGGTTTGGGCAGATTCTAAACAATTTGGGAGATATTAAAATAATTATTATTTTTAATGGAGTCCCTAAGTCTAAACTTAGGGAAAATAAAATATTAATGTGAAATAATATAAAACTGTGTTAGAAGGGTCCAAAAGTCATGGATCAACTAGAGTTAATCTTAGCCGTTGATTAGGGACTTATTCTCGGTCATTGATTTGTCAACGAGAAAAGTATAAGAGGAGGCTTGAGGGTCACTTGGAGGACACACTGAGGGAGACTAGTCAGTTCAATTTCTGGAACAGGGTTAGCTGAGAAATTCGAACTAGTGGTATGGGGAGCAATCAGAAGGCAGCAAATACAGAATAGAGAGAAGGGATCAACCACTGGAGACCAGCGCCGAGGCAGGAGAGGCAGACGCAGGGCATTTCAGGCAGACACAAAGGCAGCAGGAGACTGCGTAGTCACTAGAGGGACTGCGTGGGTGACGCAGTCAAGCAGGGGTTGACGCAGAGTGTCTAGGAGCCATGTAGATTTCAGCCAAGCTGACGTTGGGACTAGGAGAAGTGCTGGAGAATTTTTCTCTTTGTGGGTAAGCCAGTTTTGCACCCTTTTGTACTAAAGAATTGTTGAATAATAAAATCCTCCCTTGCTGCACCGGTTTTCCCACATTGGGTTTTTTCGGGGACTATTGTCCAAAATATCTATGTCAATGTGTTGATTCTTATACATGTGTTTGTTTTTGTATTACGGTGTGATATCTGCAGCAAAATTTATTTTAATGATTATTGAAGGAATTTCATAAATAACTTATTGAAGAATAAGTAGGAAAAGTAAATCAGATGTTGCAGTGATAGAATTTTCACATGGTATCAGAGGGAGTAATCAGAGACAGGAAGGGAAAATCAGTTATGGGTCGAGACAATGATGCAGAGGCATCCACATCAGGGGACTCACACAGATTTTTAGAAGATTGCACAAGAGAAAGAGACTTCTATTTCTCTATGTTGGCTTCTAGGCTAGAAGAAGAAGTGGCTTGTATGACTAGTTCTGCATCATCAGAAGTGTGGTATATAGACAGTGGAGCCTCGTGGCATATGACGGGAATCAAGGAATGTTTCTCAGAATATCGAGAAGAGAAGATGAACTTTCAGATCACCATGAGGAACAAGGCAAAGTGTACTCCAGTAGGGAAGGGTACCATAATTTTTCAAACAGAATTGGGAGAACAATTCTGTGCTACAAATGTGCTGCATGTACCAGGATTGGGGATGAACTTACTTTCCGGCAAGGGCTATGATGCCTACTTCATCAAGGAGAAGGTATACGTCAAACATCCGAGCTGGAAAAAGAAAGTGCAGATCGGGATCAAAAGTAACAGGTTGTATAGATTACAACTAGAATCACCAATGGCACTATAGGCAGTCATGGAGACAAGGACTTGAATGAACTATGGCACAAAAGAATGGGTCATTTACACCATGGAGCTGTGAGAATTCTCAGGAGCACTGTAATAGGAGTTCCGGATTTGGGTACGAAACGAGATGATATATGCAGAGGATACGCTCTAGGAAAGTATGCCAAGGCAACATTTCCTAGGAGCAAACATAGGGCCAAGAGTGTACTAGGATTGATACACTTAGATATCTACGGACCTATGTTCGTCAAAGCTCTCAGTGGTGTCGAGTATTTCCTTACCTTCATTGATGACCACTCAAGGAAAGCTTGGATTTATTTTTTGAAAACAAAGAATGAGATTTTCTGTCGATTGAAAGAGTTCAAGGCTCTGGTGGAGAATTTGACTAGGAAGAAAATAGAAGTTTTGCGCTCAGATAATGGTGGAGAGTATGTCGATAAGGACTTCAATATATTACAAACTACTAGGAGTTTCGGGACAAATAAGGGCTCATTGGAAAGGAAAAAATATACTCTAAAAGATGGTATATGAATCATTTTGGAAGGATGCTTCTAAGGTGGTAAAAACTATTTTTCTTTGTGATTGTACTTAATTTTTGTGCATAAATTGTTTGGGACAGCAAGGGCTTTTTCTTTGTCACGAAGTGTTTTTAAGTGAGGTCTCCACTTGTTATGTCTTTAATCATCATGTCATCAAGTGATCTCCAATTCCTTCATTGTCCATGTCATCAAATGTAATGTCACCATATATGTCATCATGATAGTGCAGTGATGTCATTAACCGTATGCAACATTCATCATTTTGTTAGAGCAAGGGCTACATCATCACAAGGAGAGCTTCTTCATCAAGAGTCACTATGGGCATCAATAAGACAGACTCCATCAAGAGTAAGGACATCATCATGATTTCTAGGGCTTCATCAAAAGCAAGGATACAAGAGGTTATGGTGTCTTCATTGTTAATTCAAGGACATCTAGGACATTATGAACAATAGGCATCAAGGACAAGACTTCTTCTTAGTGGCTTGACATCATAATGGCATCATTAATAGCTTGACATCTTCATTAATGGCATCCTTATCAAACAAAGGGGGACTTGTCATCATGAGCAAGGACATGGTCATAAGATGCATGAGGTTATGTTATCACAAGAATATTTGCCACCCCAACAGTACCATATTGACATCAATGACAACCTTGATTAACAGTGCATCACCAACAAAACAAATTGGGGATATCAGGAAGGAGTTGCTAGATAAATTTGAGAAGTTTGAGGAAGAAAAAGCTAGGAAAAAAGAAATAGAGGCTAACATTGGAAGGAAGAGGAGTATAAAACACATGAGGGCTACCAACCCCAATTTTGATTATGAGTGCTCTTCATCTATCCCTTTCATTGATGCATCCAACCCTTTTAGCTATGTTCCTCCCTTTTTGGAGTCTATTCAAGAAAAGGGTAAGGGTAAAATTAAAAGGAAGGGTGATATCAAAAGTTAGTTCGCACCCTCCTCTCCCTCTGATAGTGCACATGATCCTCAAGCTAATAGAGGTAAATGCAGCCCACTTTAGATGGCCATTGGAAGAAAGAATTGGGAGAAACTACTTTTGATTACATAGCTAGATGGTGCTATGATGCTTATATCCCCTTCAATGCTTCTCATTCACCATATATGAACCTATGTTTGATGCCATATTTGCTGTTGGAAAGGGCTTCAAAAGCCATACTATTCATGAGTTAAGGGGATCTTTTTTGCAAAAAGAGGTTTTGTCCGTTGATGAATATTTGAAAGGTTTCAAAAGCTCATGGGCAAAACAGGATGTACCATCATGTTAGATGGATGGACTGATCAAAGGAACCGTACCATCATAAACTTTTTTATCTTTTGCCCATAGAGAACGATGTTTCTAAAATCAGTTGATGCATCTGATAGGGTGAAAGATGCACACTTATTGTTTCAGCTTTTGGATGAGGTTGTTGAAGAGGTGGGGGTGGCTAATGTTGTTCAAATAATAAAAAATAATGCCTCTAACTATGTTCTTGCTGGTAAAATGTTAGAGGAAAAACACAAAACCATATTTTGGACCCCATGTGCTACACATTGCATAGACCTCATGCTTGAGGATATTGGTAAAATAGATTGGATCAAGAACACTGTAGAGCATGCCAAAAGCAAAAAATAATATTTCTACAATCACTCATGGATTTTGAACCTGATGAGGAAACACATAGGGGGCAAGGATATTGTTAGGTCTGCCATCACTATATTTGCAACTCATTTTTTGACATAGCAATCTATGCTTTCCCAACATAGAAACTTGCAAAGGGTGTTTTCCAGTGATGAATGGAATGAATGTCAATGTTCTTGCAAACATGATGGCAAAGATGTGAGAAAGAAAGTTAATGAAGAAATATTTTGGAAAAAAGTGGTAGAGATTGTGAAGGTCACTGAGCCAATGGTTAAGGTGTTGCGGTTAGTGGATGGGGAAAGATTGGCTATGGATCAAGAAAAGGAGCAAATAAAGGCAACATACAAGGATAGAGTGGCTAAGTATGGGCCCATTTGGGAAATCATTGATCAAAGATGGAACAATAAACTCCATCGCCCTATGCATGCAACTTGGTTTTTTTCTGAACCCAAGGTATCATTATAAAGATCTAGAGGTAGAAGCTTTGACTGGGGAGGTTAGAGATGGATTGATTGACTGCATTGACCGCATAGTCCCTAAGGAGAGTGTCTTCATTGACTGCATAGTCCCTAAGGAGAGTGACAAACATGAGATACATGGATAGATCACTTGTTTCAACAGAGCCACATGTACCTTTAGTAAGAACCGAGCAAGGATTGCAAGGAAAGCATATGAGTCAGGTAAACAAATAATTTCAATTTTCAAATTCTTATTTTGTTAAATTGTTTATAATTTGAAAGTTGGATATAATTTGTTTAGCTAACTCATTATGCAACTATGTTTTTTGCAGCACAATGGTGGGAGGCATTTGGTAGCCATTGTCCTCAATTGCAGAAGTTTGCAATCTGTATTTTGAGTCAAACTTGCAGTGCTATTAGGTGTGAGTGCAATTGGTTTGTCTTTGAGAGGTTTCACACGAATAAGAGAAACCGTTTGGAACAAAAACAATTAAATGATCTAGTTTATGTCCAATACAACCTCCGACTAAGATGCAACCAATTGCTGAACAAAAGACCTGATACAGATCCCATTGTGTTGGAAGATATTGATCCAACATTAGATTGGGTAGTGGAGAGTCATCCAACAGAGTTTTATTCTGATGAGGATATTGGTCTTGATTTGGATTTACAGATGGAGGCATTAGTTGAACCTAATGTTCAGTTAAATGTAGATCCACTAGTACCAGGCCCAATCCCAAGTCCTTTAGTTACAGGAACTTCCTCTACTCAAGCACGTTGCAAGCACATAGCTTGTTTATCTCAGCGTGCAGCTGCTGCGCCTGCTAGTGCTATGACTTCTATAGTTGCAGTTGGAGATCGTGATGAGGAGGAGGAGCCATGGGTTTCCCTGTCTGACTCTGATTCAGAGTCTGAGCTGTTGAGGTTCTAAGTCTAACAGTTAGAAACCCTCCATGTACTTTCTGATTTATTCCTTCCTACTTGTTCTGATTAATTAACAGGTTATTTACCATGTAAATACTGAAAATAAACACAAGTCATGCTCAACACATTACAGATCATCAATTGAAGGAAACAGAAACAAGCACACAAGTGACATTGTTATTTTTGGACTAATGTCCCCGGGAAAACCCAATGCGGGAAAACTGGTGTAGCTATCTGAGGGTTTGATTTATTAAGCAGCTTCAGAATACAATACGGGTGCTAAATCCGGCTCACCCAATAGAGAAAAATCTCAGCAGTTCCGGCTTCTGCCCTCTGCTTCAGCGTTCCCAGCAGTTCCGGCTGTTCCCGGCAGTTTCGGCTTCTGCCCTTTGCGTCAGCTTTCCCGGTTGTTCCGGCAGTTCTCGGCAGTTTCGGCTGTTCCTGGCAGTTCTGGCTTTGCCCTCTACGTCAGCTTTCCTGGCTGTTACGATAATTCCTGGCAGTTCCGGTTGTTCCCGGCAGTTCTGGCTTTTGTCCTCTGCATTAGCTTTCCCAGCTGCTGCGCTGATCCTCCCGGCACTATCTCTGCCTCTCTGCTTCTGTATTCACTGTTCCTCAACTGCAATTCCTGATCACTCTCTCAACTTTCTCAGCAAACCCAACACCAGAAAATCAAAATCTTGATCTCTTGGTGTGTTCTCCAAGTGACCCTCAAGCCTCCTCTTATACTTTTCTCGTTGACAAATCAACGATCGAGATTAAGTCCCTAATTAATGGCTAAGATTAGATCTGGCTAGGTCCATGACTTTTGGACCATTCTAACACAGTTTTATATTAATTCACATTAATATTTTATTTTCCCTAAGTTTAGACTTAGGGACTCCATTAAAAATATTAACTATTTTAATATCTCCCAAATTGTTTAGACTCTGCCCAAACCATTTCTGGGTATTGGAGATCTCATGTGCTTTAGCCTCTCCAACAGTTTTCGTGGCTAGAGCACATTTGATGCTACCCCAAATCAACAATCCCTCTTAGCGAGGACTGTGATCTAGCAATACTCCTCACCGAGTATCACCCTGATCATTCGGCATCGGTTCCTGTGTTGATGCTAGTCCTATTGCCCATCATCTACACTGCTACATCCTGTACTGTTGGCCATGGCTTTGCCACTGCCACTGCTACATCCGTATTGCAACTCTCTCTGCATTCGTGCTGCTGCCCATGGCCCTGCCACTACCATTGCTGCATTCGTACTGCAACTCTCTCTGCATCCGTGCTGCTGCCCATGGCCTTGCCACTGCCACTGCTGCATCTGCATTGTAACCCCTCTCATCATGCTGCATCGTGCTTTCCATAGCACTACCACTGCTAACTGCTGCACTACAACTCAGTTACTGAGAAGTAAGTAATTGATCTCCCACCTCTGACATCTCTGTCAGGGTAGAGACACCCTCGATGTTGAAACTCCCTCTGTCGCTGACAAGTGCTCCCTCTCTGACCTCTGCGTTGCTGCAACAACTCCATGCATCTCGCATTGTTGCACACCTCTCTGTGCCATCCTGCACTGGTCCAACACTCGTGCTTCTCGCACTGTTGCCTCACGCTGTCCTGAGAATCCTTCAGTGTAGCTCCCTCTGTCGCTCCATCTGCATCTGTCTCTACTGACATCGCTAGTCCTGCTACTCTTCTTTGGGGATCCTGTAGCTAGGTATAATCCAAGAGGTTGGGTACCTCGAGGATCCTACCTCTCATCTCCTGTAGTCTGCCTGACTACAGTTCGATGTCTCCCCACTTTCGTTCAAGTGGCGTGTGTGCACTCATGGCACAGTGATCGTCTGTCTCCACTTCCTTCTTTGCCCTTGCTGGCGTTGCCTTGGTCTCAGAAGCCTCTCCCTTGCTCTTCTTCCTCGGACACTGGGTCGCATAATGACCCAGCTCCCCATAGTGGAAGCATTTGACCTTGGAGAGGTCCTTCTTCTTTCGCTTTTCTTGCTTACCCTCAGATGCTAGGGAAACGTCCACCTCCTCCTCCTTCTTGATTTTGATCCCCTTGCTGCTGCTTCCCGTCTTGGTCACCCTCCTGATCTCTTCTTGGCGAAGAGCCATCCACATTTCCTTCCAATCTAGAAGGGTCACCTTGCCTAGTATGCTCTGGACAAACACCTCCCAGTCTTCTGAGACTGTATTCAGTGCTGTTCTCACCATCAACTCTGGATCTGGTGTGGCCCCTATGGAAGTCAGCTGATCTCGGATCTCCTTCAATCGACCGAGGAAGGTGTCGATCTGTTCTCCCTTCTGCATCTGGTATGATCGCAGCTGATTTTCTAGGAGCATCTTCCTCTGCATGGAAGAGGTCCTTCTTCTTACGCTTTTCTTGCTTACCCTCAGATGCTAGGGAAACATCCACCTCCTCGTCCTTCTTGATTTTGATCCCCTTGCTGCTGCTTCCCGTCTTGGTCACCCTCCTGATCTCTTCTTGGCGAAGAGCCGTCCACATTTCCTTCCAATCTAGAAGGGTCAACTTGCCTAGTATGCTCTGGACAAACACCTCCCAGTCTTCTGAGACTGTATTCAGTGCTGTTCTCACCATCAACTCTGGATCTGGTGTGGCCCCTATGGAGGTCAGCTGATCTCGGATCTCCTTCAATCGACCGAGGAAGGTGTCGATCTGTTCTCCCTTCTGCATCTGGTATGATTGCAGTTGATTTTCTAGGAGCATCTTCCTCTGCACGGAAGTATGCTGATACAACATGGTCAGGGCCTCCCACATCTCCCATGCTGTATTCTTCTCGGCAATGTGTGGTACTATATGATCCTTGAACCCGTCAAGAATGATATTCTTGGCCCTTGCCATTGCTTCCTCATACCTGTCATTGTCAGTTGGGTCAACTGGGACTGCTATCGTCTTCAAGGCGAAGTGCTTGACACAATTTCTGTCAAGTACGGATAAGATTCTGGCTTTCCAAACTACGAAGTTTGAGGCTCCGTCCAGTCTGTTCCAGTCTCTTACTCTGTGTAGTGCCATTCCGTTGCTCTTCTACTTCCCTCCTTGAAGTTCTTGATGTGACTCCTTCTGAGCCTCGATTTCCCTCTTAGAAGCCCTTCTGCCGATGTCGAGATGCCCCCCACTCTGATTGTCTATGCAACTGCACCACTGATCTGGATTTCTTGGCTAGAAACCCTCGGTAGCAACTCCCTCCTCCTTGGCTTTGCCCTGATAGGTACTGTTCTAACTACAATACCCCACCAACTCCACTCTGCAACTTACCCACAACCTCCTAGACACCAACAACCTGACGGTGAGAGCTCCTAGGCTCTGTGCAGTCCCGACATTGGCAAACTAGCTTCCTCAGCCCACTGCGTTGTAATATTCCTAATTAGCCATGGCTAATTGGAATATTCGATTTTGTTCGATTTTTGCCTTCTGTAATTATTTTTAAATAAAAGGTGAGGAAGGGGGATATAACTCACTTTTAGAATAAAAAGTCACTTCCTAGTAGCACAACGTTGTGACTTAAAGGGGAGCCAAGGGGGCCAAAGGGGGATGCAAAAATGGAGCCCACACAGACACATGGAGGAACTGCGCAGGAGGAAAGGAACATGTGGCAAGAGGGGAATCACACAGGAGGAGGTGAGCCTTGGGATTGAGAGAGGCAAAGGCTATAAAAGAGAGAGGAGCCCCCTCATTTTGATCATCCTGGTTATGAGCATTTGTGATAGTCATTTCGACTTAGAGCATGTTGGCTGTTTAGCTATTCTGTAGCATTGTTTAGTGCATTGAGTGTCTCCGTTCAGAGATCTCACCCTTAGCCCCAGGGGACTTCGAGTGCCTGCTCGGGCAAGGTATTTCCATTGGCATTCCAGCAGTAATTTCATCAGCATTCCAGCAGCAGTTTCATCAGCGTTTTGGAGGACTGTGCAGCACTGAGAGGAGGACGCAGTTCTTTCTGCCAGGAGCCTGGGTTGAGGGTTTGCAGGAGGATTTGTGCTGAGAGGTAGAGCAGGGGATCAACGCTTGCATATTGGAGAGTTTGAGCAAGAGTTTCAGGCATTTTTTTGGAGGGTTTCATTTAGTGGCAGTGCAGAGCATTGAGGGACTGCACAGAACCCCAAGGGGTGATTTTCAGGGGTCGGCCATTTCAGAAAAGCTTTCTGAGTTTTTTTGGGTTTCTTGAGTAGAGTTCGATTCTAGAGTTTCAGCCTTTTCTGAGGAGGGGAGCAGCCCCAAATCCTCATTCGATTTCCAGCAGCAGCAGCAGCAGCATGACAGTTTTCCAGCAGTTGGGACGCAGATCAGTGTGAGGCCATTCCTTTGTTATTCTGAGTGTATTTCTTCACTTGCCTTGTGCAAGTTGAGGTGCCGTCCTTCTGATCACCTCTGTACTCATTCCTTTACTCAGTATAATAAAATGGCTTAGCATTTCTCGCTGCATTTCTTATGTATCTGTTTATATTTCATACGTACATTATTGTTGCTGCACTACTATTATATCTCTGTGATTTTCTTGGCTAATATACCACTTGTGCATTTTTCTGGTTGAGATTTTGCTGGGGTTTGAGGAATATTACATGTGTCAGCCCCCCTCACCTCTGCGAGGCTCTGCCTAAGCCTGTCTTTGCCTCCCTCAGCTTCTACGCAACCTCTTCTTGGCTCAAACTTGATGATGCAGGCACTGCGCCACCCCTCCCTTGCTGCTTTGCTGCTAGGAACAATTTCTATCACTCGGGACAACTGTTTTCTGTTGCTGCTTCTCTGCTTTGTTGATGTCCTCAGTTCTCCTATGATCTACAACCACGCTTTGATACCATGTTGAAGTTTCTAAGTCTAACAGCTAGAAATCCTTCATGTACTTTCTGATTTATTCTTTCCTACTTGTTCTGATTAATTAACAAGTTATTTACGATGTAAATACCAGTGTTGTGAAAATCGCGATTCAATCGCGCGTTTTTGAAAAAATCGCGATTTTTTCCCCTTGGCGATTAAATCGCGATTTTTAAGGGAAAAAATCGCGGGAAATTTTTTTTGCCGATTTTTTCGAAAAAATCGCGATTTTTTGGATAAAAAGCGGGAGGGCGCGGGGCAGCGGGTGTTATAAGGAAAAAATGAAATTTTTTTTGCCCATTTGGACAGTGCGCGGCGGAGGAAGAGCTCTGAGCTGGGAGAGAGGGTTTGGAGGGCGATTTTGCCGATTCAAAGGGTCTACGCTCACTATTTCGAGAGGAGATCGCCATTTTCACCGTAGAAACGGTATGTAGGTTGATTTTTTTTAGTTTTCATTGTTTCAAAACAATGTTTTTCTATGTTTTTAATTTTTTTTTGTTGAAAAACTTCATATGGGCACCATTTTTTGTTTGTTTTCATTGTGTTTAAAGAATTGTTTGTATTTCTTTATTGATTTGGGATGGGTAGCTTGGTATGGCTATGGGAACCAATTTTTTGTTTTTTGTTTTCATGTTTTTTAAACATTGTTTATGTTTTTAAATTTTTTCATTGTTTTTGGCA
>APFE031597328.1:121035-148358 GCA_000404065.3 Pinus taeda
TTATATATATTATAAAATTATAATTATATAAAATTTATATATACTTTTTTGAGACCCACTTTTCCTTTTATATGTAACTATATAAGGCTTATATAGTATCCTTTTTTATAATTATAATAATATTTTTTTCTCAGAAAATTTGGATGAGACGTGACTCTTGGTACGGTCACAATCTTTAGATTTGAACGATTAAAATTATTTAGGTCACACCCTTTTTCTTCAATGTTATCAAAATTTCTTTTACTTTTAAAATACCATGGGTTGTTTTTAAAACCTCCTGTAAAAAGTAATGTTTACCTTTCACGTAAGAGCTTTTGTATCCTTGTTTTTTTCTTTAACTTTTAAAATACCATGGGTTGTTTTTAAAACCTCCAAAATGTTCTCCACGTAAAAAGTAAATGTTCTCCACTTAAAAAGTAAAATGTATTCCTTTCGTTTTTTTTTAACTTTTTAAAAAACCATGGGCAATTACCATGGGTTGTTTCCAAAACCTCGGTTAATGTTCTCCACGTATAATGTAAAACTTACCACTGGTTTCTAATACCATGAGCTTCTCCACGTAAAAAGTCTTAAATATACTTGAAAAGGTTCCCGCTTATCTTTATTATGCACTTTTTATCAATAATGTAAAACCTTTTTTTATATATATATTTTTTCACTTTTTGTTTGTTTGTTAAGAATATATTATTTCATTTCCTCCCTTTTTTTTATATATACCCTTATTCTTTATTCTTTATTATTATTTTTTTAATTAGTAGCAAATGGCCAAAGACCTAAAAAATGGAGAATCTCCCAATATATAGTGAAACGCTTCAATTATGACAGCAACAAGGTTGCTTCAATTATGAGAGCAACAAGGTTGATGATAGGTTGATAGCCAAAGGCCTAGTGATCAGCCAAATGTGACTCTGATACCAAATGAAGCGAACAAAGTTCCTTCTATAAATTAATTACTCCAACAGATTTGGAATATCAAATTATCCATTTAGGATATAAATATTATATTAAATATATGAATAAGAATAAGAATGAATGATTTACAATGAGAACAAGCAGCTTGCTTATATATCACGCAAGTGTCTCTTCATGAAGAGTCATGTCCTAATTAGACATCCTCTTCAACTTAATTCTAGCTTAACTAACTATTACTTATGATTATTATCTTTACATTATATTTATATTATTTATATATTTTATTCGTTACAGGAAACCTTCTCCTCGGTAGCCAGGTATACATCTATTAGGGCTGTGATATCTCTTGTAGCCCGGATGAGATGGGAGATCCATCAGATGGATGTCAAGACGACATTTTTGAACGGGGTAATAGAAGAAGAGGTATACATTGAACAACCAGAGGGCTTTGAAACTCATGAGAAGAAGTCTTATGTATGTAGACTGAAGAAAGCCTTGTATGAGCTAAAGCAGGCACCAAGAGCGTGGTATGGTTGAATTGATGGTTACTTGCAGAAGATGGTGTTTGTCAAGAGTGACGCGGATCCGAATCTCTACTATCTGGTCGTAGAGAACGAGCTGCTTATCTTAGTATTATATGTGGATGATCTCTTTTTGACAGGATCATCCAGACTCAATTAGGACTGCAAGAAGAATCTAGCCACAGAGTTCGATATGAAGGATCTGGGACGAATGCACTACTTCCTAGGTTTGGAAGTTTGGCGGCAGAAAGGATAAATGTTCCTTGGGCAAGGGAGGTATGCTACAGAAATCCTGAAAAGGTTCGAGATGCGAGACTGTAGAGCTATGGCTATGCCAATGATCACCAACTGGAATAAAATTGATGCATCAGAAGACAAGGATGTCGATCCCACCCTATACCTGCAACTGATAGGGTCCCTGATGTATCTGGTCAATACCAGGCCAGATATTTGCTACGTTGTCAACACCCTCAGTCAATTCATGGTGGAACCAAAGAGGGCACATTGGGCAGCAGCCAAACACGTTCTCAGGTATTTACAAGGAACAATTGATTATGGGCTCTTATACACAAAGGGGAAGGATCTCAGGCTGAGTAGATTTACTGATGCAGGTTGGGCAGGAAGTTCAGTGGATCGGAAAAGTACCTCTGGGTATTGTTTCAACATTGGATCAGGAATGACCTCCTGGTGCAGTAGGAAACATAAGTCCGTGGCACTGAGTTCATCTGAGGTAGAATATATGGCAGCAAGCACAACTTCGTGTAAGGCCATATGGCTTAGAAAACTGCTTGTGAACCTATTTGGAAGGAATATGGAGGTGAATAGGATCATGTGTGATAATCAGAGTTGCATCAAGCTCTCTGAGAATCCAGTGTTTCATGATAGGTCGAAGTGTATTGATATCCGGTGTCACTTTGTTAGGGACTGTGTCCAATGAGGAGCTGTACAGTTGAGCTACACTCCTACAGGAGAACAGGTGGCGGATATGCTCATCAAGGCCCTTTATAAAGACAAAATTTGACTACTTCAGGGAAAAGATGGGGATGGTAAAGAACCAGTTTCAGTAGCAGAAATGGGAGTGATAACTGCAAGGATGCAGAGGGAGTTGCAGTGCGGATGCAATGTTGGGAGAAAGGAATAGCAGCAACACAGATGTAGAGGGAGTTGGACTATAGATGTAGCAGTGGTAGTAGCAGAGCCATGGCCAACAATGCATGATGCAGTAGTGCATAGGATGTTGGGCAGGGAGGCTTAGCATCAGCACAGGGACCGATGCCGGATGATCAGGGTGATACTTAGTGAGGAGTATTACTAGAGCACAGTCCTCGCTAAGAGGGAGTGTTGATTTGGGGTAGCATCGGATGTCCTCTAGCCACGAAAATTGGTGGAGAGGCTAAGGCACATGAGATCTCCAATACCCAGAAAGGTTTTGGGCAGATTCTAAACAATTTGGGAGATATTAAAATAATTAATATTTTTAATGGAGTCACTTAGGGAAAAAAAAGTATTAATGTGTATTAATATAAAACTGTGTTAGAATGGTCCAAAAGTCATGGATCAAGCCAGATCTAATCTTAGTCGTTGATTAGTGACTTAATCTCGGTCGTTGATTTGTCAACGAGAAACGTATAAGATTAGGCTTGAGGATCACTTGGAGAACACATTGAGGGAGACTGGTCAGTTCAATTTCTGGAGCGGGGTTAGCTGAGAAATTGAACCAGTGGTCTGGAGAGCAGTCGGGAGGCAGCAAGTATGGAACAGAGAGATCGGGAGATTAGCACAGAGGTAGAAAAGGCAGCCGCAGGGCCAGAGGAAGCCACGCAGAGGCAGCAAAGGCTGCGCAGAGCCAGCAGGGCCTGCATCATCCATGCAGAGGCTACAGGAGTGACGCAGAAGGCCAGAGAGGCTGCGCAAAGTCTCAACAGGATGACACAGAGGGTTTCATGTCACGCAAAGGTCAGTAGGGCTGACGTTGGGTTTAGAAGAAGTGCCTGAAAATTTGTCTATCTGTGGGTTAGCCAGTTTGCAACGATTGTACTAGAAAATTGCTGAATAATAAAATCCTCCCTTGCTGCACCAGTTTTCCCACATTGGGTTTTTCCGAGGACATTAGTCCAAAATAACTGTGTCAATCTGTTGATTCTTGTGCATATGTTTGTTTCTGTATGACGGTGTGATAACTGCAACAATATTTATTTTAATGTTTATTGAAGTAATTTCATGAATAACTTATGGTGAAATAAGTAGGAAAAGTAAATCAGTTGCTACAGTGATAGAATTTTCACAATGACATCATAGAAGAGAGGAGTTCTTCATGCAGTTGGTTGTTCAACATGAGGAGCTGTTGTAGGTCCCTAGTTAATAAGGAGCTGGAAAAAGGAGTTGCTTACTTGGAAGAAACTCGGAGATTCCTAAGCCAAGAGGGAGCTTAGGTATATTCCTTTTGTAGGAATGAGTACATTCCTTATTGGAATATGTCCTCCCTATTTGAGAGGGAGAGATAGACATGACATTCTGGTCTTCACCTGGGAAGACAGAATGGAGGATTGGGTAATCATTTGGCATCTGATGCTCTTTGAGGATGAGATAGGGCATCCAACAAAAAGAGTAGTTGTGGAGGACTGATATTATTTGAGGGCTGGGGAGTCCAAGATAAGAATAGTCCTCATGGAACATACCCTAAGAGAACCCAGGTGGGGTATGTTCCGAGAGAGACAATGATGAGGGTGTCTATTAATCATTGGTCTCGCCAACATTGAGCTCAGATCTTGTGGAGATAAGGAGCTGTTAGTCAAGGCCTTGCTATGTAACAATGCTGATTGATATGATGCTATACAAATGAGTTACTAATCCGAATTTTTCTT
Source organism: Pinus taeda (assembly GCA_000404065.3). Lineage (NCBI taxonomy): Eukaryota > Viridiplantae > Streptophyta > Pinopsida > Pinales > Pinaceae > Pinus > Pinus taeda. The sequence continues at coordinate 125,333 of APFE031597328.1, forward strand.
ATGAGAAATTCTTCAGATTGAGAAAGTCCAAGTACCATTATGTTGAAGAAAAGGGTAACTAGGTTTGGTGTTTGTCAATGTAATTTTGATCTTTGTACTTGTCAAGAAAAAGAATTATTATTTTTATAAATTATATGAATGAGTTTCTTGCTCATTCTATAGGTCTAGGAAAGTCAAAGAGTCAAAATCATATTGAAGAGCTCTTCTTGAGCATCTATGTAATAAACATGAGTCAACCTAGTGTCAAGCAACCCTCTAACACAAGCACCATCCTTCAAAGAAGAAGCCTGCAAACAAAGCGATGAAAAGACATCATGTTGTTCTGCAAAAATATATTAATTACTAAAGGATGACATGTCGGTTCACCTGGATAAGTCGGCTCAAACTAGAGACATAACCACCATATAAACCCAGCTGGGGTATCCACAAAAAAAAAAAGAAGAAATCTCAAATAAGGCTCTGAAATTCTTGGATAGGTGCAGGATGGAATCTCGAATGGGTACAAGACAGAATCTCGGATAGGTGCAGGATAGTAAGGTGCAGTCTCGGTGATAGTTATAATGAAGTCCTCACATATCTCTCTACTGTCTCAACTTAGTCACAGGGTCAGAGTAATGGTTTCGGCCTTCATAAGGATCTCGGTGAAGTATAGACACAGTCATCACTATAATCATGACATCAATCATGATCCTATTGCAGATGAAGATCTCAGTTGCAATCCTAGTGAAGATAAGAGGCAGATTTCAGTGCATTGGTGAATACATGTTATGTAAGAGTGTAGATATGATTTCGGTGAAGGCAGAGCTATGATAAGAAAGTCATGATCTCAGTGAATCCAGGAGTAGACCTCATGGAGATCTCAGTGGTATGGTGAAGACCTTGGTGAAAGTGAAGCAATGATGTTGTAGCAATAAAGGTCTCAATAGTGCAGCAATAATGATGATATCAGCAGTGACAAGGAAGAAGAATGGTGTCTTGGTCTTAGAGTGGCAGAGAGGGTCAAGTGTCAAGGTCTTGGTGTTCGTCAATTGGAATCTCTATAAGAAGAATTACGTGTGGGTTTTCCTCTCCAAGAGGGAGAGGTTTTGGCCCTGGCAGAATGCCAACTTCTTGAGTTCTTGTCTCTTTGTTTTGATAGCAGTTTGATGAAGTAAACACACACACTAATAATAAGAATAAGATCAAGCTAAGATAAATTGTAAAAAGCATTTAACAAATTGTTATCAAGTCTAGAAGAATCTTCCTAATGCTAACTACCCTAGATTCTTCAACATGGTATTAGAGGAAAGGTGCTGAAGTCAAATGAAGGGCAACGAAAGAGACATACAAGGATCTATCTTCAAGGACATCAAAGCAGGTTGAAAGGATTAAAGGAGGAAGTATACAACAAGCAGGTCTACCTCATTCATGGAGTATCAACTTTAATATTTACAGTCATGCACTCAACTCATGCTTAGGTTGATGGAGTATATCAGCGATCCTCACTTCTTGATCACTGAACTTTCTCCATGCCATAAAAGATAGTCTCAGGAATATATATATTATATATATATATATATATATATATTGCAGAAGTAATCCAAGGAATACCTCTCACAATCCATGATTACATTACTGTCTTAGTATAATTATTACATCAAGGTAGTTTTGGTGATGAGACAGTCTATCTATATAGTGCCACTCACAGTTTAGTTATGTTAGTTATTGATAAGTTTGGGCTCTCAATACATTGCCTCTCTACACAACGCACATAGACATCACTGTGTAGTGCCATATCAATATACTTATCACAGTCTCGAATTGTATCTATAATTATGATCTCAATAGCATGGTGCTTAGATCAGAACATAGTATCACAATCATGTCAACAATATGTTGAAGTCAAAAGAACCTTAAAATGAATTGGGAAGGTCGTGAAGCAGTCTCGGTGATGTCAAGACCACTGATGTCATGGTGCTAGAAGGCCTCCAAGGAAGTCGTGATGAAAGGGTACTAATGATGGGCAGCTCAAGCAAAAGAAGCATCAAGGTGAAGATCTCCTCTTCACACACACAGTAAGTATCTTTCAATTTTATAATCAAATTTTGTTAAATTATTTCATGATTGCAAGGGGATTTATAAATCGGTTAGATAATCGAAAGTCCTTGCATAGAATACGGAGGATTGTCATAATCCTCATAGAAAAGAGAAATCATTGATATCTATGAAAAGGTCTATGAAGGTCAAGCAATGCTTGAATCCATCAAGGTCTATGAAGGTCAAGCATTGTTTGAATCCATCAATAGATTCATAGGATTCATATGATATCACTCAAAAGTCCTCTCCTACCTAAATAGCAGAAGAGGAGACATAAAGAGAGATATATGAAATGTTAGATATACTCTCGGAAATTAAAGTAAAGAAGGTCACTTAGACCTATACAATGAGAATGAAGGAAAAACTTCATGAAGAAAGATGAAGGTAGTCATCGTTGATGAGCAAGGTAACAAATATCGATGAACAAAAAAGGTTACCTCACCCAACAATTTGTGGTCTCTATACTAGATAGAGAAAGATAAGTTGCAGTCTATAGTATTACAAGATAAAAAATTCAACCATGTGCAGAAAGGAAAGGCAAGTTTGGTCCTCAATAAGTATAGTTAAGATTCAATGCTATAGAAAGATTTTGGAAGCTCATATCACTTAAAGATGGAGGAATCTAAAGATAAGGGCCAAGGAAAAAGGGAGTATCAAATCTCTCCTATGAGTAAGATAGTATCCCTCACAAAAAGGATCCTATCATAAGCTCCTATATCTTGTGCTATAAGTTATGACAATGATAATAAGATGCATCATGGCATCATGAAAGCATTAGAAGCAAGAGCTCGTGACATCACCATGGGAATCATGAAGGACAAAAAGGACAAAATCCACGGTAGTCAAATATGAAGGATATAGCTCTTGGTGTTGATTTGTGGTAGCATCGGATGTGCTCTAGCCATGAAAATTGGTGGAGAGGCTAAAGCACATGAGGTTTCCAAGACCCAAAAATGGTTTTGACAGATTGTACTAGGTTTGGGAGATATTAAAATAATTAATATTTTTAATGGAGTTCCTAAGTCTAAACTTAGGAAGAATAAATACTAATGGGTATTAATATAAAACTGGGTTAGAAGGTTCCAAAAGTCATGGATCAAGCCAAATATAATCTTAGCAATTGATTAGAGATTTAATCTCGGCTGTTGAAGGACCAACAAGAAAAGTATAAGAGGAGGCTTGAGGGTCAATTGGAGAATACACCAGAGTGATCAGTCATTCATTTTGCTAGAATAGTGTTGCTAAGCAAAGTTGAATCAAAGATCAGCGGTGAGGGGCGGTGAGTACGAGGTAGAGACAGTATTGAGAAACCAGCGCAGAAGTAGAGAGAGTGAGAGCAGCAGTCAGTCTAGGCTACGTAGAGCCCAGCAGAGGCAGCGCAGAGGCCAAAGGGACTATGTCATCCACGCAAAGGTTGTTGGATTGACACAGAGGGTCCCAGAGGCTGTGCAGTGCCTCAGAGGGCTGACACAGAGGGTCTGGGGGCTGATATAGGTCAAGAAGTGGTTGACGCAGAGGCCACAAGTGCCAGCGCTGAGCTTCAGTTGTGCCGGAGAGGGTTTCATGGGACAGGTTTTCTGAATACTTGTTTCTGAATGTAGAGGTATTGCTGCCGTGCATTTTTCTCTATTGGGAGAGCCAGTTTGGCACCCCGTTGTACTCAAGGAAATACTGCATAATAATAAACCCTCAGAATAGTTGCACCGGTTTTCCGGCATTAGGTTTTTCGGGGACAATTGTCCAAAAATAACGGTGTCACTTGTGTGCTTGTTTTCTTTCAGTTGATGATCTGTAGATGTTGTGACTGTATTGTGTTTATTTCGGTATTTAAATGTTTTAAATAACTTGTTCAAAATTTACAAGTAGAAGAAATAAACCAACAGAATACAAATTAATTTTCTAGCGGATAGACTTCGAAAATTCAACACTTGGGAATCTCATTGAACATTAAAGAAAAGAAAGATGTCATCCAGGACAAGGCTCATCATACATTAAGAAACATCAGCCAAATGGGGATATGCAAGATCCTCAAGGTTCTCTGATGGAATCCTCATCGGAGGGTTCACTAGTCTAGAGAGGAAGCAAGTGTTTCATCAGGAACTCCAACTTATGGAATTCATGAGATAATGGTGTGATGACATGAAGTAGATCAAGGGATTGAAGATCTCCTCAATCAAGGAAGTTGCTAGAAGAAGCCTGGATGACCTAAAGGTAAAATGAGGTATGTATGCTTGTATTTAATATTATAATGTCATGTCATATGTTGCAGGTTACAATGGATCATTGCTTCTATGATTCTATCTTAAGAAGCATGATCAAGAGAAAAAGGATCTTATCCTCTGAAAGAATGCAGGAAGGCATAAGTCACACTAGATGAAATCAACATAATATGTCCTCATATGAAGTATGAGATCGTTGACTAAGAAACACTGATCAAAAGCTTTGGGAAATGGAATGTGTGAGGAAGGAAGAGATCATGAGATATGAAACCATGATGAAGGCAATCAACATCCAATAGACCGAGAAGATTTGACTAGGAAGACTCTGATGAAAGTTTGGAAAAAATGAAGACCCTTGACAATGGATATCTTGGGGATATATGTCAATACGTATGCAGGATGTTGATCCCTACAAGATGTCACGATAAAGAGCCATCTCGTAAGGTATGATTTGATTTAATATGATATTTTGATTTCTTGAATAAATATCTGGATAATGCAGGGCTACTCGAACAAGAGTTGTAAATACTAAATACAAGTATAACTAGCATTCATGTGTTGGATGGAAGAAGCATGATGAGAAAGAAGTAGTCATACAATGAAGGTTCCAGATATGAAAAAAAACCACTTTCCATGAAGAAAGGAATGACATTATGAGCTAAGGAGGAAAGTGATCGATGGATGTTGCCCTAGAAGGAAGAATCTCAACTAAATTTCATGACATCAAGAAGAGAAGTTGATCAAGCAACTGAAGAACCTACGAAGAAGTTGCTAATGCATAAAAGAGTCCCTAGCTAAGAGGGAGCTCTGACAGGTCCCTAATCAAGAGGGATTTTGAATTAGATCATCCCTGATTACAAAAGAGTGACAATTGTGTTTTTCCATTTCATGTGTCATGCACTGGACCAGGACTAATAGCCGTAAGTCTAGATGAAGGCCATGAATGGAAATATAGACACATGATAGACACAACATTCTTGTCTTCACTTGGGAAGAAAGAATGGGAGGATTGGGTAATTATCTGGCATTTGATACTCTTTGAGGATGTGTAGGGCATCCAAGATAAGAGTAGGCAAGAGGACCAATTTTCTTTGAGGGCTGGGAACCCAAGATAAGAATAGTATTAGAAGGTCATACTTAGTGAACACCCGACTAGGTATGTACCTTGAGAGACAATGATGAAGGTGTCTATAAATCATTGGTCTCGCCAAAATTGTAGCTCATGGTCCCATGGAGAGATGGAGCTCTTAGTCAAGGCCTTGAACTATGACAATGTTGATTGATATGATGCTATACAAATGGGATTACCAATCTGATTTTTCTTATGAGAAACTCTTCTGATTGAGAATAACCAAGTACCATTGTAAATACCTCCCTAGTTAAGAGGGAGTGTTGAAGAAAAGGGTAACTAGGTTCGGTATTTGTCAGTAATTTTGATCTTTGTACTTGTCAAGAAAAAGAATTATTATTTTTATAAATTATATGAATGAGTTTCTTGCTCATTCTATAGGACTAGGAAAGTCAAATAGTCAAAATCATATTGAAGAGCTCTTCTTGAGCATCTATGTAATAAACATGAGTCAACCTAGTGTCAAGCAGCCCTCCAAGATAGGCACCATCCTTCAAAGAAGAAGCCTGCAAACAAAGCGATGAAAAGACATCATGTTGGCCTGCAAAAATATATTAGTGACTAAAGGATGACATGTCGGTTCACCTGGATAAGTCGGCTCAAACTAGAGACATAACCACTATATATACCCAGCTGGGGTATTGCAAAAAAAAGAAGAAATCTCGGATAAGGCTCTGAAATTCTCGGATAGGTGCAAGATGGAATATCGGATGGGTACAGGGCAAAATCTCGGATAGGTGCAAGATAGTAAGGTGCAATCTTGGTGATAGTTACAATGAAGTCATCGCATATCTCTTTGCTATCTCAGCCTAGTCACAGGGTCACAATAATGGTTTCGGCCTTCATAAGGATCTTAATGAAGTATAGACACAGTGATCACTATAATCATGACATCAATCATGATCCTAATGCAGATGAAGATCTCGGTTATAATCCTAGTGAAGATAAGATGCATATTTTGGTGTATTGGTGAAGACATGTTATGTAAGAGTGCATATATGATTCTGGTGAAGGCAGAGCTGTGATAATATAGTCACGATCTCAGTCAATCCAGGAGCAGACCTCATGGAGATCTCAGTGGTATGGTGAAGACCTTGGTGAAAGGAAAGCAATGATGTTGTAGCAATAAAGATCTCAATAGTGCAGCAATAATGATGATATCAACAGTGACAAGGAAGAAGAATGGTGTCTTGGTGTTGGAGTGTTAGAGAGGGTCAAGTGTCAAGGTCTTGGTGTTCGTTAATTGGAATCTCTATAGGAAGAATTACGTGCGGGTTTTCCTCTCTAAGAGGGAGAGGTTTTGGCCCTGGCAGAATGCCAACTTCTTCAGTTCATGTCTCTTTGTTTTGATAACAGTTTGATGAAGTAAACACACACACTAATAATAAGAAGAAGATCAAGCTAAGATAAATTGTAAAAAGCACTTCACAAATTGTTATCAAGTCTAGAAGAATCTTACTAATGCTAACTACCCTAGATTCTTCAACACATTATGAATACCTCCCTAGTTAAGAGGGAGTGTTGAAAAGTGTAACTAGGTTCGTTCTTCACAATGACATGTAATTATGATTTTATGTAATGTGATGTAAAGAAGAAAAATAAATTTATTATATTGACTTGCTTCATGGGTTTCATGAGCAAGGGATTTTGTTTTTGAGTCAAGACTCCCTTTGAGAGTCTTTAGGAATTATTTGTCATCTAGTCATAAAATGATAGAGTCATTGTGATGTAATGAAGTCATGTTACACTTTGTAAAAGGTCAATATTTTCTATGTAAAGTATCCTCCAAGACCTTATCACTTATGCTCTTCAAGTCCACCTACAAACGATGGAAGAAAATACTGGAAGAAGTTGGATTAATCTCTAGGGATCATGTTGGCCTAAAGGACATGTGTGGAGTTGTATATATAACCACACTCGACCTCCCTTGAAGGCAAGCAACTCGACAAGCTTTCGGTCAAGCAAAAGTGCGAAGGAAGTGTGAAGAAAGAGTGTGAAGAAGGGGCTGCAAAGGGAAGTGCAAAGGAAGGACAAGAAGGTTACTTTTGGCCATAGCGAAGAGAGATTCTTCTGGATCAATGAAGAAAGAGATTCTTTTGGGCTATGCGAATGAAAGGTTTCTTCTGGGACAACAAAGGAAGTTTCTTCTGAGGCAACAAGAAGAAGGTTTCTTCTGGGCAAGCGAAGGAGAGGTTTCTTTTGGGCAGCAAAAGAAGGATTCTTCTAGGTGACCGAGATAGAGATATAGAGACCGAGTTTCTCTAGAGAAGATTATTGAAAGCCTAGATACCGAGATTCTCTAGAGGAAGGCAAGAAAGAGCAGTGTGAAGAGTAGAGACCAAGTTTCTCTAGAAGGAGCCGAGAAGAGTAGTTCGAGATCAAGAAGGAAGTCGAGATAAGGAAGAGGCAGAGCATCAAGGTTAGTGACAAGGTTGTTGGGAGGATACTAGAGTCAAGGCTCTGTGTCATGGTCTTGGTACTCATCAATTGAAGATCTAGAAGAAGAATTTTTGATCGGGTTTTCCTCTCAAGAGGTGAGAGGTTTTGGTCCTGGCTGAAAAGCCTGCATACTGTGTCACTTGTCTTTTATTATGCATGTTGGTAATTGTCTTGATGAAAAGAACACAATAATAACATAATGAAGAAAAGATTGTAAGCTAAGAAGTAAAAGTACATCAAAAGCCATTATCAAGCAGAGAAATCTTTTAACTATCCATGCCCTAGATTTCTCAACACATATCCCATCTAGATGTTCACCAAGTATGTCCTTCCAGCATTATTCGTATGTTAGATTCCTAATCCTCAAAGAATATCAGTCCTCTTCGACTACTCTTATCTTGGATACCCTATTAGATCCTCAAAGAGTATCGGTCCACGAGACTACTTCCTATCTTGTATTCCCAATCCTCAAGGAGTACTAGTCCCTAGATTCTTATGCAATCCTCCATTCTCCCTACCAATGCATTCACTAGAATTACAACTGTTAGTCTTGATCTAATGCATGACACATGGAGAATACGATGTCCCACATCACTTCCTCTCAATCAAGGAGGTAATCCTCATTCCTTCTCAAATAGGGAATAGATCCTTGCTCCCTCTCAACGAGGGAGAGATAACCATAAGCTTTATCTAGTTTCATTCATTAGCTACTTGTTCTTCGATGAAGATCTAGTTGTTGTTGCCAGGGCTCCTCTTTCGCATCATCATAAAATTCCTAAACTTCGACCTTCTTGGATGTCATGGAGCCAAAATCTTTTTCAATCTATCTTCATGATAGGGTTCTTGCCATCAACCTTTTATATCACTTTTCCATCAACCATCCTTTATAGTATCATTGTCATCAAAAGTATCTTGTCAAACCAATCAATGTAGAGCTAATCATAGCTTCCTCTGTTCATCTAGGAAAGTGGATCAAATCCAACATGACCAACATGCTATCTTGTGACTTGCTACCTTTTTTTGTCTTTATGGTATGCACATTCCTGCCATATATTCTTCTAAACCAATACCACTGCTATCCACTCAATCCATGTGCTCTTTGAATTGAGTTTAAACCAAACAATTGTGTATACAATTGCTATCTTTCCATTCTATATTTCCACAATATGTTCTCCCAGGAAGCCAAATTAAATCTCAAACAAATAATCAATATCGGAGTTAATCATTATAACCTCTTCTGTTGCTTGCTCCCTCTAAGGTCAACATCCCTTCACATGGTCTATCTTCATATTAGAATCTTTCTCCATGTTGTTCACCTTTCATTCATCAATCAATGTATTCTTGGAATGAACCAATCAACAAGCTTTTATATCATATCCATCAAGTTCTTCACAACTCTCTCTGAAGTTATCATTACTATATTTCTTTCTGCAAGAGACCATATCGGATGTTGATCAATATCACCTTGTGTCTTGCCCATCTATCATGCCTCTGTGTATCGAATATCCATATGGAAGAGTTCTATCTTATCCAATTTTAATCAAGGCTTACCATGCTCATGCTTTCAAGTATGCTTTTGCATTTAGTTCCTCCTATAATACTTTCCAAAGGCATGAATCTAATTTCTAAAGAAAAGCCTTTTTTTGAAAACATGCATACCTCTTCCTTTCATATAGCCATCTAGTTGACTTTCTTCTTGAATGAACAACTTCTTTCCTTGAAGATAATGTCTATGATGAGACTTCTTTCTCAAGATGAGAAATGCTTCAATTATACCATCAAGTTGCAACTCGACTATCTTCATACTTGCAAGCTTCTTTGATGCTTGTTTCCATAATCTTCTAGTGGAATATACTCTTGCCATGTCACAATGATTCTTCCATATACTGAAGAGCCTTCTCATAATGATGGCTCCATTTCTATAGGGGATCCTTGTGATCCTTTCCTGCTAGAAGATTGGTTTTCATAACAATTTGATGTCAAAATGTAGCTGCATGAACCGTGGAGTGGTATATGGTCCAAATTCTTCTATCCTTGCTCTGCTAGATGACTGCTACCAATGAGATGCAATTGACTTTGTAGATTCTAATCCTTTCAATGCTATATGCTTTCTTCCATGATACCGTAAATTGCAAAATCTAAGACTTTTCAACAAATGTAATAATAGCATATGCTACTCTAACTGCCATCTTCTAATAAAAGAGAAAACAAACTGCAAGAAAACCTGGTAGTAGTGGAGTTCTTTAATAGTAGAGATCCTTAGGATCTTCATTCTTCGGCTACTTTTCAGGTTCTTCATTTTCTTCAGCTATGTTAGGCCCACTCCTTTCCTTCTATTATTGTTCTTCCCGTTCTGAGAATCCTTGGGACAATCTATTTTAAAGTGTCCATATTCATTGCATCCAAAGAATTGTATTTTGGAGATATCTTGTCTTCCACGTGGCTGATTATTATTGTTCTTTTGACAAGGTTCAAACCTTCCAAACTTTCCTTTCCTCTTCTTCAATCTAGCAACAAAAGGTTGATACTTTTCGTTTGGTTCAATGTCATCTTTTTCCTTCAATCTTGCCTCTTCTAAAATACACAAAGACCACAACTTGTCGATGTTTGGAGTTCCTTTCTAGAATAGATGCTTGTCACAAAACTACTCTGTTCTGAAGGTAAAGCATTGAGTATGCAAGTAGTTAATTAAGAATCAGAAACTTCTCCAAGCCCTTGTAATTAATCCTTCAACTATGAGACCTTTATAAGATACGAGGCCAAGTCTTCATCCTTTGATAACCTTGTCTTGTAAAGTCGATTCCTCAAAGATATTTTCTGACCTGTCATACTAACAGAATATAGTTCACCAACTTGTCATAGATTGCTTTAGATGTGCCCAAATTTACAACAAAGGGGATGAGATGATCCTTGATGGATTCAATAAGGATCCTTTGAGCCCTAACTTCTCCTTTAATGTACTTGGCCCATTCCTAAGTCTTTTCCTTCTCTGGTTCTGCAACTTTTCCTAGAACATGGTCCATGACTTCATTTTCTATGAGCACCAAATTTATTCTCTTCTTCCATGCTTGAAAGTTTGTTGATCCATCGAGCTTATTGCCTTCCTTACAAAATGAAGTTATTTGATTTGAAGATTGAGACATAGAGAATAACATAGTAGTTACCTGTCAAAAGATTGACCTGCTTGATGATGATGTCTTCTTGATGCTTCCAAAGATTTTGATGATCCCAAGAGTTCTTCAAATATGTCCTAGAATGATGACTCCTAGGATGGATGGCACAATGGTATCTTCAAGCTGCTTCAAAGATGAATAATGATGCTTCAAAGAGTGTAGATGATTTTCCCAGGATTCTTGATGGTTCTTGAGAAATGACTTCTATAGAGATGCCTTCCAAAATGAGTGATGATGATCAAAGAGCTGCCAAGAGAGAGAGAGATGATGATGATCAAAGAGCTTCCAAGACAGAGAGATGATGATGATCAAAGAGCTTCCAAGAGAGAGAGAGATGATGATGATCTTCTTCAAAAAGATGATGAATAACTGATATCCTTTGATGATAGAGAGAGATGGATAGTTGATGTAGCAGTCTTCCTTCCTTATGCCCTTCCTTGTGTCCTTAGCAAATGATGTCTTCCAAAGTAGCTCTGATGAATGGCTTTCACTTATGCCAACAAGACGGATCTTCAAGTTGCCTTCTCCTCACCCTAGCTCTGATACCATGTTGAGAAATCAATAGGGCAGCAATTAGGGTGATTTCTCTTTACTTGATAATTGCTTGTGCAGATATGTTGACTTATTACTACTTTTATTATGTTCATTTCATCAAACAATTACCAAAACCATAAACCATGAAGATCACAAAAAGACAATGAACACAAGATGTAGGCTCCAAGCCAGGGCAAAACTCCTCCAAGGGGAAAACCCAGTCAAATCTTCCGTTCTAATAGAATCGGATCAAAGTGAAAAATCCAAGATCCTAAATCCAAGACGAAGACCTCCCTCAAGACCCAAGTCATCCCTCCTTTCAAACTCTTCTAGCAATTCAAAGTCAACTCAAGTCAACAATAGTCAAAGCTCTCCAAACTTGCTCATACTTCAGATTTTTGGCCCCTGCAATTCTTGAAATTTTCATATGTGGCAAATTCTCTTTCTTTTGACCATCACTCTCTCCTTTGACTTTGACTCTTCTTCTAGGCTTCTTCGCTTGTTTTTCTCTCACTTCTTGGCACAAAAATCAAACTTGCTTGTAATGCTCCAAATGAGGATGAGTTGCACTATATTTATACACATCCAGGAGGTTGATGGGTCCCTTCTAGGGTCGACTTGTCCAGGCAGGGCCGATTTGATCTTGTGGGGACAAAATTGACATTTTTGACTTAAATAAAATTATTTTTCCACTTTCTTTCAAAAGTCCAATTAGGACTTGACTCACGCATAATAATTTGACTTATGACAGAAATTCTTTTGACTCAATACACCCTAGAAGCGTGAAGAACATGGTTGAACTAAATAATAATTTGACTTGAGCATGAAACCCATTCTTTTGAAAAATAATAATTCTTTTTCTTCTTTGCTTTTAGATGAAATATACAATGACATAAGTACAATGATAATTATGAAGACCGAGCCTAGTTATATTTTCCAACATGAAGGATTTGGACTCGACCTTGGAATGAATATGAGCTCATATCCTCTATGGAACTTGCATTCGCCCCTTTGATAAGAAGATGAACTCTGTCAGTTGCAATGATAATATTCTAGCAAAATGCAGTAAAAACTCAACCTTCTAATGTGGATGATGTGTTGAAGTAAATCGAATGCCCAATGCCTGCAAACTATATATATATATATATATATTATATATATTATATAATATATCACTTTGGTACTTTTAGAGACACCTGCAAATCCCAACTCAGATGGAAAATCCAAACATCCTCAAAAAAATGACCAATAGTGGCATGGGATATCCACCATAATTGGCAAGATACTAGCTGGGGTGGCAAGAGATGTCCATTGTGTTAAAGAATGTAACTAGTGTCGGTCTTCATAATTGTATTCAGTCATAATGAAATGTATTTGTCAAAAGAAAATAAAAATAATTAATTATTAAAGAAATTGACTTACTAAAGAATGAGTTTGATGCTTGGGTCAATTGTTTTTAGGTCAAAGCCTCCATTGAAGGCTTCTAGGGTTTATTTCAAGTATTCTTGTCCATGGCATAATGTAAATGACCCTTCTTGGGCTTCTCTTGTCAAGAAAGAAATTTATTTTATTGTATTTTAGGTCTTCTAGGCCTCCTCCATCGAGTCAGCCTCAAAGAAGGACAAGTCGGCCTAACTAAGGGGCATAAACACCTATATAAAGGGAAGTTAAAATTTTAGAAGTACAAAAAAAGGTCGAATTTCGAAAAGTACAGGCAAACCAAGAAGTATAGGTAGGCTGAAAGGTATAGGCAGACCGAAAAGTGCAGGTAGGCCAAAAAGTGCAGGTAGACGTGAAGTGTAGGGAGGCTAAGAAGTGCAGGCATATCGAAACGTGTAGGCAGGGCGAAAAATTTCAGGAGTGTAGGTGGGTAGAAAAATTTCAGAAGTGCAGGCAAGTCTGAAATTATGAAGAAGTTAGGACCGAATTTTCTGGGTTATTGCTGGGCTATAACTACTGAAAAAAGGAGAATATTGAAAGTTGTATCATATTGGAAGGCTGACTTGGTGGAGGAGGAAGGGATGTTGGTCTAAGGTCTTGGTCTATCTCATTTTGAATCTATTGAAGGAAGAGTTTTTGAGCAGGTTTTTCCCCTATATAGGGGTTTTAGCCTTGGATGAGCGCCTACATCGGGTGTCCATGATCTTCATGTTTTTGTCTAGATAATTTCTTGATGAGAAGAAGATAAAGGAAGAACATAAAGAAGTTAATAAGAATATAATAATATCACAAGTAATTATCAACAAAAGAAATTTTTTCTGCCTTTCTGATTTTCTAACACATTGAAACTAGCTGAGGATTCTGCTTGAAATCCTCATGTTGGAACTTGCTTGTGCTCAACCAAATCACAATGAAAGATTACCAAGAATAGAATGAATCCAGGAATGGCCATCAAACTCCTTTTATGTGATCTCATTGGATCTTCTCCTAGCTTCTAGATCTCTCTTTTAATTATTTAATTGATGAAGTCACTTTTTCTCCAAGTGACTTTTACCCCTTTTTTAATATTTTTTCTCCAAGTGACTTTTACCCCTTTTTTAATAATAATGATTTTTCCTCCTTTTTTATTAGTCATTTACCCCCTTTTATTTATTTATTTTAATAATATAAGAGTGAGTTGGGGGTAAAACTCCTTGGTCTCCTTGTAATTTCCCCTTCTTGCGATCCTAAAAGAGATAGTTAGGCAAGTGGGAATGTAGTCTTCGCACTCAAGAAATCAGGGACATTACAACTCCTCTCTAAGATGTGTTAATTTAGGCAACAATGGTATGTTCTATGCCTTAGAGCAATTTTACTTCAATTTCTTTATTAGCCCAATATCAATACTCAGTTTAGCAATCACATCAACATGATAGTAAAATGCAGATAGAACATAAACATAAATAGTAGAAGACAAGTGAAGACAAGAGGACACAAGATGTGGCACCAGCCAGGAACAAACCCCAATGTGGGGAAACCCTTGATCAAATCTTTTTTTAGTCTTCAATAGTTTAGCAGAGAGAGATAGTACAATTTACAAATACTGACAATTTATTACAACAACGAAAGAGACCTAACCAGGAAAGTCAATGCTGGTCAATTGGGTAGATTTGACCTTCAACAATTCAGTCAACTTCATTCAACTTCGACCTCCAAACAGCAAGATGAAACAACCCTCAAAACAATCAAATTCATCCCAGTCAAAGTTTGGTCAAACAGTCAACCTACGGTCAACCCTAACCACAGTTAACGCTGGTCAAACAGTCAACAGATTGCCTCAATTTCTGTGCCCAGAAATGTGACCTGCCCAAACAGAAATTCCTCACACAAAATCGCAGTCAAAGATGGTCAATGCAACCCAAAATAGCCCTGTGGAAATTTGGTCAAACCTGGTCAACGCTGAAACAGAAAATTCCCTTCCTTTCCTTCACATGTGTGGAAAGGGTAGCTGCCAAAAAATCCATACCCAATCAATGAGAGAGAGAGAAAAATGAATGTGAGTGATGTCCAAATGAGGATGAGGCATCATGTATTTATAGGCTAACGTGGAGGATGAATAGCCGTGACTGTTGGGCTTCTGAGCCTACATGAGTTTGTTGGCCGACCTTGACAATTTGCCCATAATCAAAATAAATTCATAACTTCATTTATACATGTCAAAATTGGATGATCTCTGGATCAATCCTAAACCTCTCGAAGAGATGAATCCAGAAAAGTATCAATTGTCATAAATAAGATGACCCATGTGGAGTTTGGCCCTAGTTGCCAATTTCAACACTCTCTCAACCTGGGAGAACTCCGCCTGCTAATCCATCTACCAATCTGTACTATCTTTGCCATCAGTGCATTGCTCTGCACTGCTGAACTATGAAGAAGAAGTGATCGAGAATGTATCATACCATTCTCTACTAATCTGAAGTCAGTCCCAATCAAAAGAGAGAGAGTGTCTCATACCACTCTTATTGACCTAAAGTCAGTTCCCATTGATACCAGATCAATATTGGTCATCCTAGCATAGGGAGTATAGCAGTACACGATGCGTCCATCAGTAGTACTATGGTCCCTATCCTCATTTCCCTACTCATTGGCCAGATGAGAGGTATTTCCCATGAGTCCCAGACTGCATGGGTAGGGTGTCTCGGCAGGAGAAGGATGAACCACTCACCCTACCTTCATGTTGCCAAGGGGTATCAAAGGGGAAGGCTAAATCACTCACCTTGTACACAACAAACCACTAGGGGAAGGCTGAACCACTCACCCTATGGTTGTTCACCACTCCAAGAAGTACCCCAAGCCCCTCGGAGATCCCAGAGCTCAATGCCCATCTCATATAGGACCCTCATAAGAGGGTCTTTCCATGACTCCAAGTCGTTCTTGGAAGGCCAAGAACTTGACCTTCCCCAGGGACTTTGTCAGAATATCGACGACTTGCTCATCAGTCCCAATGTGATGGAGCCTTATTGCTCCTCGTTGTACCATATCCGGAATAAAGTGGTACCTGATATCTGTATGCTTGGAGTGATCATGAAACACGGGATTCTCTGATAGTCGGATCCCACTTTGGTTGTCGCAGAGGATCACAGTGGTATGCAACACATGTCCAAACAGCTCATTGAAGAGCTTCCTCAACCAGACAGCTTCACAGGAGGCCATACTAGCAGCTATGTATTCAGCCTTGGCAGTGCTCAAGGCAACCGATTTCTGCTTCCTGCTCATCCAGGATATCGAAGCAAAACGCAAAGAAAAACAACATCCAAAAATGCTCTTGCGATCCACCACACTGCTAGCCCAATCAACATCAGAATAACCATGTAGCCTCACATTTCTGGTAGTGTATCTCAGTCCATGAGTGATTGTGCCCCAAAGATATCTCAGAAGATTCTTGGCAGCAATACAATGTATATGAGAAGCTCAACCATGTATTGGCTCAATATGTTACTGCGAAACATATGTTCGGACGGGAGTTCACCAAGAACATCAGTGCTCCTATGAGTTGACAATACTCAGAAGCATTGCCCAATCCAAGTCCAGCAACACTACCACGTAACTTCTTAAAGTTAAGTTCCATCGGAGTAGTCACAGGCTTGTCGTCCCCCATCCCAAATCTTTCCAATATTTTCAAAACATATTTTCCTCTCTTCCTTGAGAGGAAAATTTCACCTGGCTTTTGCCGGACCTCCAACCCTAGGATATAGTGCATTGGTCCTAGGTCCTTCATCTCAAAATTTCAAATTCAAAAGCTAACTCCCTCTTACATTTGTGAATGAGAGGGTCTGCACCTGTCAGAAAGAGCTTGTCCACATAAAGTACCAAAATGAGAGGTTTATCATTTTCAACCTTAAAGGCTCAGATTGACTTCACTTCTAGTGAATCTTAGCTTCATGAAATAGCTATCATTCCTCTCATACCAAGCTCGGGGTGCTTGCTTCAATCCATAGAGAGCTTTCTTCAACCTGCATACAAACCCCTCGAGTTGTTCGACATAGACTTCCTCTTTGATTGAACCATGCAAGAAAGCGGTCTTGACATCCATCTAATGTAGGTTCCACCCTTGCAAGGCAGCAAGGGCTATGATCGAGTGGATGGTGGTGTATCGGGCAACAAGTGCAAATATCTCATCGTAATGTACACCTTCCTTTTGAGAGAAGCCTTGAGCAACAAAGTGAGCCTTGAACTTTTCTGCACTTCCATCAACTCCATGCTTGATTTTGTAGAGCCACTTAGAGGTGACAACCGATTTGTCTTGGGGTCTAGGGACCACATCCCAAACATCATTCTTCATAATTGACTCTTATTCTTCATTCATAGCATCCTTCCATACTTGTTGCTTCATGACTTCTTCGAATGATGAAGGCTCATTTTGAATGATAGTGTTCATGATAGTCAAATATTCTTGATACCTGTTCGGCTTCTTGCTTTCACAGAAAGTCCCCCTTGGTGCAATGTGTCTCTCATCATCTTCGAGAGTCTCCCTAAGCCATGAGGGTCTCCTTTTGGAGGAGGAAGGCTCATGAGGAGGAGGATCAATAGGATCCATAGGTTCATCAACATCAGGCATCGTTTCGTCTTCTTTTTCACCTTGATTTCCTGTGTCAGCTTCTTTGTCCTTCCTTAGGATAGGAATGTTGTTGATCTTCCTGAGGGCCATATCTTCGTCGAAGGTGACATCATGATTTATCTCAACTTCTCTTTGACCAGCCCACAAAGATTCCTTTCTTCCTAGATGCACCCAATTTGCTTCTTTTCTCTTTCGGCACATAAAAATATACAGGGCTTCCAAAAATTCTAAAATGAGAGACATCAGGTTTCTTACTAGTGAACATTTCTTCAGGAGTCTTGGAGTCCAATGCTTGATGAGGGCATCAGTTTTGAACATACATAGTGGTATTTGTAGCTTCAGCCCATAGAAACTTCAGAAGTCCTTGATCATGAAGCATGGCATGGATGGCTTCTACAATAGAGCGATTCTTCCTTTCAGCCACACCATTTTGCTCAGGAGAGTATGGCGTTGTAGTCTCCCTCTTAATGGTAGCTTCTTTGCAATAATCTTGGAATTCATTGGATTCATATTCGGTCCCATTACCAGTCCTCAATATCTTGGTTTTCTTCTCGAATTGGTTTTCAATCAAGGCTTTGAAATGTCGGAACTAGGAGAACACTTCTTCCTTCTTCTTCAAGAAGTAGATCTAGGTCTTGCGAGCATAATCATCCACAAAGGTGAGATAATATAAGTATCCTCCCAAGGAGTTTACGGGCATCATACCAGATATGTTGGAGTGGATCAACTGCAATATGTTTGTGGTCTTGCTATTACTTGAGGGGAATGGTCCCCTTGTAAGTTTTCCTTCGGCACATCCCGAACATACACCTTCATGCTCTACTTTGAACTCGGGCATACCTGTCACCATTTGTCTCACATCAGGTAGGGCCTTATAATGGAGATGTGCAAACCTCCGGTGCCATAGTTTAGATTCTAGAGATGTGTCGCAAGACATGGCTCCCAATGGACTTCCTCCAACTTGATACAAAGTGTTAACCCTGAACCCAAGAGTAAAATCATCTTTAAAATTTCTTTCCCAAACACGTACCTTTCCATCGATAAAAGCCACCTTGAATCCTTTATCTTCCATTGCTAAAATGGTCACTAGCTTCTTCTTGAGATCAGGTACATGTAATACTTCTTGCAAGTGAATAGTGTTTACCTTGATTCAATTGAAGGGTAACATTCCCTACTCCCTTCATGGGATAGGTGGCATCGTCTCCAAGGATGATCTCCAAGTTTGCCTCCTTTTCTATCAGATTATAGAGGGCTTCCTTGTATCCGGTGAAGTGCCTTGAGCCACCACTATCAATCAACCAATTTCCCAAAGTGTCTGGAGGAGAGATAGTGGAGAGGGCCGATATAAGATAGTACTCTTTTTGCTTATTGTTAACAACATCGGATTCTTCATACCTGGAGTTCCTTGATTTCTTGGAGGGTCAACCATTTCCTTGATGTCCCACATTCCTTTTTCCTTTTCCATTGGACATGCCATTCCTTTGATCGTTGTTGTTGAAGTTGGCCATGGTGTTGTTATGCTAGTCATCATTTCGAGGTGTATCCCTTCTATTTGGACACTCCCTTACATAGTGGCCAAACTTATTGCAAACAAAGCATCTTCCATTCCTTCCTTTTTTGAATCTCGGTCTTCCTTGACTTTGCTTCTTTGAACCTACAATGTTCTTCCTCTTGGCATGAGTTGAAAATGCAGTTGGGTTGCTTCTATTAGAAGGCATTTCTTGCTCCACCATTCTTGTTTCTTCTTGAATGCATCTTGACATCAATTCTTAAAACCCAAGAATTTGATCATTGTTGAGTATAGTGGTTCTAAATATATACCACTCAGGTGGAAGTCCTCCAAGGGTGGTGAGAGTAAGTTCCCTGTCAGGAATGACTTCTCCGATTGAGAGTAGATCACTCCTGATCTCGTTAATCCTCAAGAAGTAGGATTGAATGTCCTCGTCCTTGCCTTTCTTAATATCTTTCAACTTATTCTTGAGAAATAGAATTTGATTAACATTACTAACCTTGAACATGCCGACAAACCTATTGTAGATCTCCTTGGAGGTCTTCAATTCGGAGATATAGGCCACCAGATGCTTGTCAATGGAATCCCTGATAATCTTCTTCGCCTTGACTTCAACCCTATTGTACTTGGTCTTTGCAGCAGTTGGTGCATTTGAAGGTGTAATATTCCTAATTAGCCATGGCTAATTGGAATATTCGATTTTGCTCAATTTTGCCTTCTATAGTTATTTATAAATAAAAAGGTGAGGAAAAAGGGGACATAACTCACCTTTAGAATAAAGTCACTCCCTAGTAGCACAACATTGTGACTTAAAGGGGAGCCAAGGGGGGCCAAAGGACCACGCAGAGATGGGGCCCACGCAGAAACTTGGAGGGATTGCGCAAATGGAAAGGAACACGTGGCAAGAGAGGGACTACGTTGGAGGAGGTGGGCCTTAGAATTGAGAGAGGCCAACGCTATAAAGGAGAGAGGAGCCTCCTCATTTTGTCATTGGATTATGTGCATTTGAGCTAGTCACTTTGATTTAGAGCACGCTGGCTGTTTAGCTAGTCTGCAGCACTGTTTAGTGCATTGAGTGTCTCCGTTCGGAGATCTCACCCTTAGCCTCGGGGGACTTCGAGTGCCTGCTCAGGCAAGGTATTTCGATCAGTATTTTTGTAGCAGTTTCATCAGCATTTTGGCAGGAGGATTGAGCATCTTGGATGACTGCGCAGTCTTGAGAGGGATGACGCATTGCTTTCTGGTAGGAGTTCTGGATTAAGGTGTTGCAGGGGGATTTGTGCTGGGAGATTGAGCAGGGGATTAGCCCTTGCATATTGGAGGATTTTCACTGAGTTGCAGGCGGAGTTTTTGTGGGTTTATTTTAGTGGCAGCGTAGAGCCTTCAGGGATTGCGTGGGTCCTCAAGGGGGCGATTTTCGGGGGTCGGCCATTTCAGAAGAGCTTTCTAGATTTTTTTGGGTTTCTTAAGCAGAGTCCGATTCCAAAGTTTCAGCATTTTCTGAGGAGGGGAACAGCCCCAAATCCTCACTTGATTTCCAACAACAGCAGTAGCACGACAGTTCTCCAGCAGCGTGGATGCAGTTCCGAGAGAGGCCATTCCTTTGCTATTCTGAGTGTATTTCTTCACTTGCCTTGTGTAAGTTGAGGTGCCATCTTTTTTATCACCTCCTGTACTCATTCTATTACTCAGTATAATAAAATGGCTTAGCATTTCTCTCTGCATTTCTTGAGTATTTGCTTATATCTCATGGTTATATTGTTATATATTGCACCATTATTATTTTCATCTTTGAGCTTCACGATTATTATATCATTTATACGTATTTGGTTTGAGTTTACTGGGGTTTGGGGAATATCTCGGAAACGGGATATTACAGTGGTATCAAAGCATAGATCTGGCTCAGCCTGTGGAGCTAGCAATCTATGACACCGGGGGAAGAGCCCTACATCTATTACAGAGGTAGGAGATACAGAGACACTGGGCGTAGGTTGGAGAACACTTACGGAGAGGGAGACTGTGTTCCGGTGGTGGACGTAGAACAGGAGGAGCCTGTGGTGGACGTAAAACAGAAGGAGCCTGTGGTGGACGCAGAGCAAGAGGATCTGATGGTAGATGAGGATGGGAAGAGATTTGTGGACATGCTCCTCAAATCAGTACAGGATCTGTTGAGGCAGATTGAGGTGATGGGGCAGAGATTCATGACAGTAGAGGTTAGATTGCGTGAGAGCCTCGGGTTTTCCAAGTTGGTGAGGGATCGGGTGCATCCCACCATTTGCCAGAGCAGCGTGATACTACTCAGTAGGTGGCCTCACATGCCCCTACACGCTCTACCATGCCCACTTTCTTAGGAGTAGACACGAGGGCCGGAGCCTAGCAAGAGGCAGAGGCTGGTCATATGGGTGATTATTTTGCAGAGTACCAGGCCTATGGGCAGGAGTTCAGGGATGCTCTCTCATTCAGAGACTTTGTTCAGCTCCAACGGGATAGTAGACCCCGCGACCATCGCAGAGGATACCGGCATTATCATGATGGAGACACCCACCGCACAGCCAGTAGATTCCACTTGCCTACATTTGATGGTTCATCAAACAATTCAGCAAGGTCTTGGGTGGAGAAGCTGGACATCTATTTCCAGTTTAACCAGATGTCGGAGACGGAGGCCATCAAGGTGGCGACATTACATTCAGATGGTGAGGCCCAAGATTGGTGGTTCCATGGGATGGTTACACTCGGGCATTCCACAATGACGACATATGCCGAGTTCACCAGGAGATTGGTGGAGAGGTTTGACCGGAGGGATCCGGAACAACACTTTGTTGAGTTGATGAGGCTCAAATAAACAGGGAGCCCAGAGACCTACATTGCAGACTTCTTGAGGGTTTCAATGATGGTGCCGGATCTATCCACGGCACGGAGGATCTACATGTTTGTTGAGGGGTTAGCAGAGCCACTTCGGGGTCTAGTCAGATCCACTAAACCAGCCACACTCCAGGATGCTATTAGCAGGACCCAGGACTTACAAGATGCCTTACCTAGGACCCGGACACCTTACCCCCAGAGACAGGCTTTCCAGCCTAAGGGGAAGGATGTGAGGATTCCGCCTCCGAAGGGGAATCCTGAACAAGTACAAATTGATGATGATGCCAGGAGGGAGTTGAAGAAGAAGCGGTTGTGCTTTACCTGTCAGGAGCCGTGGGTACTGGGACATAGATGTGCTGCTGGCAAAGCACATTTTTTTGAGGTCTTCTTCGAGAGCAACGGGGAAGAGGATGAGGAGGATGATGTGGAGGCAAGAGATAGTCATGCCGCGTGGGATCATTTACCACCTCCACCACCACCAGCAGGTGGTGCAGCTTTTGCACCTACCGGAGGGGCCCTTGCAGCATTGCGAGGAGTTCACAAGTATTTGACGCTGCGCGTACGGGGGATAGTACGTGGCCAACGAGTCTCCGTTTTGGTTGACAGTGGGGCAACCCACAACTTCATCGATGCACAAATGGTTGAGCGGAGAGGTATACAGACAAAGAGCTTCGATGGGTTTTTAGTTTTGGTCCCAGGAGATCAGACCATGGTGTGTGCTCGTTATGTTCCAGAATTATCAGTGATGATGGGCACCTACACACTGACTGACCACTTTTTCGTGGTCAATATTCTGGACACCAACGTAGTACTGGGTGTTCAGTGGCTTCTCACTCTAGGGAAGGTCACGACAGATTGGAAGGCCCTAGAGATGGAGTGGGATGATGAGAAGACAGGGAGGCATGAGAAGATACGGGGATAGCACACATATCTGCCTCAGACTGTTTCGACTCATCAGATGGAGGCAGTCTTCCAAAAGGGAGACATAGAGTGGGTAGTGGAGCTGTGTGCATCAGAGGCAAGGACTACAGGGCAGATAGTGCACCC
>APFE031597328.1:154612-249756 GCA_000404065.3 Pinus taeda
ACTGTTGGGCTTCTGAGCCTACATGAGTTCGCTGTCCGACCTTGACAATTTGTCCATAATCAAAATAAATTCATAACTTCATTTGTACATGTCAGAATCGGATGATCTCTAGATCAATCCTACACCTCTCGGAGAGAGGAATCCAAGAAAAATGTCAGCTGTCATAAATAAGATGACTCATGTGGAGTTTGGCCCTAGTTGTCAATTTTAACAAGATGCCTCTCTCAATCTTGTGCTGTTGCATGGTGTGTCTTCTCCCTCTCCTTTGTCTTGCTTTTATAACTTTTCATTGAGTTAAATCCCTAACCCCAATCTCGAAAGTGGTTGACAGCCGAGATTAGATCTCGCCTCACTTAAAATCAAGGGTTGAGATTAAAACATGATTACTAAAGTAAACATTTAATTTTTCTGATGTTTCTTTAGCTCAATTAGCCAACATAATAATTATGCATTTTTCCTAGGTTAGAATTAAGCTAAGTTACAAATGGAACTTGCTCACAGTAAAGCAAGTGTCTAAGGAAATCTTGGACAAATTCTGCATGCCTAGACACTTAGGCATGTGCACAAGTACCTGCCCGAGCTATAAACATCAACATGTAAACAGCACTCGATATCAAGCCCTGTTAATGGCAATATAGTTGAGTCTAGCTGCATATCTATGACTTATAAGTTCTTTTGCTATGGTGGTTCTATAACATTTCCAGAACTTACTAAAGTTAGTTCTAAAACCAGGTATGGTCTCTTGTTTTCTTGGTGATCAATGATCATATAATGGAACAACGAATGAATATTTTGATGGCCAGTGATAAGCTTTATGTCATGAGAAATGAATCATGATTATTCTGTGTCAAAATGTCACAACGAGAAAATCTGTTTCTTTTTATCATTTATAAACACAACAAATGACAAGCATTCTGGTTGTGTAAAATTAAAAAAGTGGTGACATAGTAGGACACCAAAAATGAAAATAAATAAAATAAAGCAAGAGGGAAGAAAATAAAATGCCGTATTATGGACAGATGAAAAGACAAAAGCATAGGGAAGAAAATAAAATGCAGTATTATGGACAGATGAAAAGACAGGCATGAAATAAATACCTCCTGTTATTTATTTTGACAGGTTGTTATCGGGATTGGTGCGAAACCAGTAAGCACTCCTTTTGCAGAAGCAGGTTTGAAAACTCATGCAGGGGGCATACAGGTTGGGACTTATCTTTTAAATAATCTTGTAGCTGAAAAATCCTGTGATGTACATCACAATGTTTTCCGGTTCGATATGTAGGTAATTACATAATTTTTGGCAATTGGTTTGGATTCATTCCAATCCTAGGTACTTTTACATGTACCTTGAGTACAAACTACTATGTTTATTACAGAATCATGCTTCATGACAAGATATATTTATCCTTTTTTCCAAATGAAAAGGTTGTTTTTGTGATACACTGGGAACTGGGAATGGGGTGATACATTGGGAAATGAGAACTCGTTGAAATGAGGTATTTATATTTTCTGTAGGGGGTAAATCACTTATGTTGGTCACATGAGTCTCTTTGATGAAATATAACATATTAATATAATGTAGTGCAGTGTTACAAGTAATAACATATTATGTTAGTCCCAGGCTGACATTAAGTGCTACTTGTCTTAAATGTGCTACTAGTTCACATAAATATTCATCAATGTAAGAATATACAGTAACTAATATTACAATTACTTAAGAGGTTAACATAAAAATGCAAATTCACCTCAACCTTTGGTTTCATGGATCTATTTCTTGTGAACTTTCAGCATTAGGGTTGAATCTGAAATATTAAATTACAACAGCAAATACTTCTCTTCCCTTTAGCCCAATACATAGAGCCTCCCTAGAAAATAAGTGGTAAACAAGTGTACTTCAAAACAACAATGTTTCAGCTCTTAGGGTACACTTCCCAGGGATATAATAGATCTGAAAATAACTTGTAACAGAAGATTTATAACAGTTTCTATATGTTTTTAAATCATTTAACGAAATCTTCTCTCTGTTATGTCAAATCAACATGCATAATCAGTGCTAGAAACTACTCAATCATGAATATAACAAAAGCTGAAAATCAAATCTGCAAGTACGCAAAGTTTGTATAGCAAGAACACTTCATATATGTATGTATGTATCTATATATATGTATATATATATATATACATGATGAAGTACAAGTGCATACCACAGCATAATACACGCTGATATGAGGCATGCTTTCCAAACCCTAGCTAGGGAAACCATATAAAACCCTAGTCACCAACCCCTCCTAGCTGTGAATCACTCCCACCCAAAGCTGGTCACTCCACCAAAGATCCTCATCAAGCTAGCCTCAACACTGACAAGTCCTCCTTGGCACCTACATTTGCATCACACAATTGTACAAAATAGTCTCCCTCTATCTTCCCCACATCAAGCACTCCAAGTAGTACTAGGGTTTCCAAATGCCACAAAACTCTAGTCTTTTTCTGTGACAAGAACAACAAGATCAAGTGCTCCCCTTGCCCCTCTAGGGTTTCTCTCAAACCCTAAGTCCCCTTGTCTTCTTAGGGTAAAATCCTAACCCCAACCTTCTCTTAAAGCTCTTCAAGAATCCCATCACTCAAGGCAAAAAGTGCAAATACAATGAAGATGTACAAAGAGACTATTTTAGCTGTCACATCTCTAATGCAAGTGTGTGATCACTATGATGAATGAAAAGCCTCTTTCCTCTTTTTATTTATATGAATGGTGGGGGGCAACAATAACAAAGTGGACCATGTCTACAACAAGCAACCTAGCTAAAAGGCCCATAGGTGAATCACTCCAACTTTAAGTGACATGTGTTGAGCTCCAAGGCATGCACATCCAACAAGCAAGGGTGCCAAGGTGAGTGCTCCATGAGATGTGTCTAGTGATCCTCCTCCAAAGGCATCCAAATTCCAATGCTCCAATGCTCCCTCCTAAGCCATGTGTACTTTTGAGTCTACCACACCTACTTGATCACTCGTTAACCCAACCATGTTCATGTCAAGTACAAGTATCTAGGCAATAAACCTAATGTCCCCATGCTATCTAGGGCTCGACACCCTCCTTCAAGATTCCCAACACTTCTCCAAGTGGGTCATCATTGCAAGAAAGCAACCAAACTCTCCTTGTGTGCACTCCATGAAGAAGTCACTAAGTCACATAGGTCTCCAACCTCCTAAGGAAGTATGCCACATTGTGGAAATTTCTTGGACACTTCTCTGCCAAGTGGGCTGTCCTTGCAAGAAAGAAACTGAACTTTCCATGTGTGCACTCCATGAAGATGTTAGTAAGTCACATAGGTCTCCAACCTCCCATGGAAGTGTTCCACATTCTGGAAATTTCTTGGAGTTTACAATTTGATGCAATTCAGAATTCCACCTCTTTACTAGAGGTCTCTTGGATCTTAACCCCATGAATTTTCCAGATTTAGGGCTGTTATAAAATATAGAGAAAAACAAAAGTCGCAAGTGAATAATATTTCAATCCCTAACAATCAAATCCTCTAGGCAATCCAAGAAGAAAAGATACCAAGTGCCTTGACAAGTTTTAGCCATTTATTGAAATTGATCATTTATAAGCCATACCTGAAAACTCACTTCTACACCAGTTATGATAGTAGTAAAACAACCCTTAACTTCTTCAATTATGATGTTAAATCACTTAACAAAATTTCCTTTTACTTCTTCAAATCGGCAAGACATATTTCGTTGTAAATAATAGTTCATGAAGAACATAAATGGCTAAAATTCAAATCTGCAATTTATACAAGTTGTGGACTTCAGAAAACTTCATTAGTATAATAATAATAATAATGTAATGTTAAGTTCACAGCCAAGCTAGACACCAAATTGGTATATAAAACCGCCTTATTTGCGAGATAAGGGACCTGCCTTCATGCAATGATTTGACTACTAAAGTATATGGAGGTGTACATACTCTACATCTCTCTAGATTTGAACTTGTGACCTCTTAGGAGGAAACTCATGCTCTTAACCTTTAGGTCCATTGAAGCTATACACAAGATGAAGTTGTTATACACACCATAGTCTGATCACAAGGCTAGTACAATCCACCAACTCTCCCAAACCCTAGCAAGGAAAACAATGAAAAACCCTAGCTTGACCAAGGAGCTCCAACATGCATGAATTATCCTCGTCTTCTCTTTTTCTTCCTCACCAAATACACTCTAGGGTTTCATCATAAGATCTTGATCTCAAGCCTCCAAGAGTTCAAATAAAGAGACAATAGAGAGAAGATGACTAGTGTGCACTTCTCTAAATTACATAACTACAGAGGAGTGAAATGAGAATGAACACAATGATATGAACAAGGAGTCTTTCCTTTCTCTATATATATGGGAGGTAAGGGAGGCCAAAAATACAATCTAGGTCCAAACAACTTACAATAAACACTTATAGGCGTACACATGTGAAGTGCTTCACTGCAAGGATACACGTCATACTTCAAGGCGATTTTGTACACCATAAGAGATTGAAGATGTTGTAGCTACAAAAGGTGTGTCCACATCGCTCCATCCCAAGCCCACACAAACTCCATGTTTCAATCCTTAACAACCCAATCTTTGAGGAAATCCAAGGAGAAAAGATACCAAAGTGTCTTTACAAGTCTCAACCCTTTAGGGAAATTTATTATTCATAAACCATATCTGAAAACTCACTTTTACAGTGTAATGTTCCTTAACAGGAATATAAGTGATATACAAAGCATGCAAACAATCCAACAATCAGAAAAATGAAATAGACATTAAGCACTCATGGAAAAACTGGAAATAGAGAACTACTGAGCCATTTTATTACTTCTTCAGGAGCAAATACAATAGTAAAATAGAATGGTGCACCTGGGCTTGTCTTAATGGACAAACATGACAAAACCCAGTTGAGGAAATGCTGAAATGAAGGCTGCCTCAACTGATGCACCAAACTAAACTGCGCTGCCCATAAAACTGCATTGTCTGTTGACTTCGAAGGTCTAGAATCACTGCTTCCTGTGCTCAGAAAATTATGAGATTTCAGCTCCTTGCTCCTTGGCCTAAACCCAAAAAAACCAACGAAGGAATTGAGCTGGTTCAGACTTTTGAAATTCGACCCCCAAGGAGCCCAACCTCAGCTGCAACTGCAAAACTTGGCCTGTTGGATTGAGGTTGTAAATCCTCCTAAAAAGTGCTTGAAACCTCTGAGATGATGTAATATCCCTAACCTAGAATATTCCTCAAACCCCAGCAAAAACTCCAACCAAATACGTGCAAATGATATAATAACCCGGAAGTGACAAAATAACAGTGGAACAACATATAATAATGTAAACCGGAAATATAAACAGATACACAAGAAATGCAGCGAGAAATGCTTAGCCATTTTATTATACTGAGCAATAAAATGAGTACAAGAGGTGATTAGACAGATGGCACCTCGACTTGCACAAGGCAAGTGAAGAAATACTCTCAGAATGACAAGAATGGCCTCTTTGCGTGGATGCTGCTGCTAGGAAACAAGTGATGATTTGGGGCTGCTCCCATCCTTGGAAAAAGATGAAACTCTGGATTCGGGCTCTACTCAAGAAATCCAGAAAAACCCAGAAAGCTTTCCTGGAATAGTCGACCCTCGAAAATCACCCCCTTGGGGTTCTGCGTAGCTCCTCAATGCTCTGCGTTGCCACTGAAGAAGACCCCTCTAAACTCTGCCTAAAACTCTGCCAAAACTCCTCCAATAGGCAAGGGCTGGTCCCCTGCTCAATCACCCAGCATGAATCCTCCTGCAGGAACCCCAATCCAACACTACTGCCAGAAAGAACTGCGTTCCTCTCCCAGTGCTGCGCAGTCCTCCAAAACGCTGTTGAAACTACTGCTGGAATGCTGATAAACTACTGCTGAAATGCCAAAGGAAATACCTTGCCTGAGCAGGCACTCGAAGTCCCCACGGGGTTAAGGGCGAGATCTTCGAACGGAGACACTCAATGCACTAAACAGTGTTGCAGACTAGCTAAATAGCCAGCGTGCTCAGAAGTCGAAACGACTAGCTCAAAATGCACTTAATTGAATGATCCAAAATGAGGGGGCTCCTATCTATTTTATGGCCTCTGCCTCTCACAATCCCTAGGCTCACCTCCTCCTGCGTGATTCCCTTCTTGCCACGTGTTCTTTTCCTCCTGCGCAGTTCCTCCACGTGTCTGCGTGGGCTCCATTTCTACATCCCCCTTTGGTCCCCTTGGCTCCCCTTTAAGTCACAACGTTGTGCTACCTAGGAAGTGACTTTTTATTCTAAAGTGAGTTATGTTCCCCCTTCCTCACTTTTTATTTACAAATAACTATAGAAGGAAAAAATTGAACAAAATCGAATATTCCAATTAGCCATAGCTAATTAGGAATATTACAGATGATCCCTCCTACAAATCTCCTTCCTTCCCGAATGAGTTTCCGGGTTGTAGCTCTTGCCCTCAAGACCCACAAAATTGCTGAACTGGCTCTCTGCACTGTCCCCCAAGCCTGGAATTCAAACTGCTGGGTTGCTAGCTTCTCTAGCTCCAAAACTCTCACTGAATCTGGCAACGCAAGCACTGGGTAGCTGCTCATAACCTCCTTGAGCCTGTCAAAGGCTTGCTGCGCTGTATCTGACCAACTAAATGCCCCCTTCTTCATCAAATCTATCAGGGGTGCAGCAAGCTATGAGAAACCTTTGATGAACTTCCGGTAGTAAGTGCAAATGCCAATGAATCCTCGAAGTTCCATCACGTTTCTGGGCTCTGGCCTTCCTTTATGGCCCTGATCTTCTCCTTGTGGACCCTCACTCCGTCCACCCCTATGATGTGTCCCAGATACAACATCTCCGTCAACCCAAACTCACACTTGGAGAGTTTGGCATAGAACTGTTGCTCCTGTAAGATACGCAACAGTGTCTCAATGTGCTGGAGATGCTCCTCCCAAGTCCTGCTGTAAATGAGAATGTCATCAAAGAATACCAACACAAACTTCCTCAAGTGACTACGGAAGATGTGATTCATGCAAGACTGAAATGTAGCGGGGGCGTTGGTTAGCCCAAAAGGCATCACCAAGAACTCAAAGTGCCCATAGTGACCCCTGAAGGTGGTCTTGGGACTGTCCTGCTCCTTCACGCGAATCTGATGGTACCTAGATCTCAAATCAATCTTTGAGAAGAATCGTGCTCCCCTCAACTCGTCCATCAACTCATCGATCCTGGGTATGGAGTACCTGTTCTTCAGGGTCTTCTTGTTCAGGGCCCTGTAGTCAATGCACATCCTCAATGTACCATCCTTTTTCTTCACCAACACCACAGAAGAAGCAAACGGACTTGTGCTCGGTCGAATGTGCCCAAGAGCCAGCAACTCCTGGATAGCCTGCTCAATCTCATCCTGATAGGCCTTGAGGTGCCTATAGGGGGTGGTGATCACTGCCTGTATGCCTTGCTCAAGCTCGATGGTGTGTTCAAACCCCTGATCCGGTGGCTGTCCTAGTGGAATCTCCCCAAACACTATAGCATACCGATCAAGGATGGACTGTATCTCTAGATGTACCGTCTGTCCTGTCGTCCCCGCCTCTGATGCACGCAACTCCACTGCCCAGTCTATGTCTCCCTTCCAGTAGACTGCCTCCATCCGATGAGTCGACACAGTCTGAGGTGCATATGTGTGCTGTCCCCGTATCTTCTCATGCATCCCTGTCTTCTCATCTTCCCACTCCATCTCTAGGGTCTTCCAATCCATCGTGACCTTCCCCAGAGTGATAAGCCACTGAACACCCAGTATCATGTTGGTGTCCGGGATATCGACCACGAAAAAGTGGTCAGTCAATGTGTAAGTGCCCATCGTCACTGAAAGCTCTGGAACATAATGAGCACACGTCATGGTCTGATCTCCTGGGACCAACACTGAAAACCCATCGAAGCTCTCTGTCTGAATATCTCTCCGCTCAACCATCTATGCATCAATGAAGTTGTGGGTCGCCCCACTGTCAACCAAAACTGGTACTCGCTGGCCACGTACTGTCCCTCGTACGCGTAGCGCCAGATACTTGGGAACTCCTTGCAATGCTGCAAGGGCCCCTCCGGTAGGTGCAAAAGATGCACCACCTGCTGCTAGCAGTGGAGGTGGCAAAGGTCCCTGTATGGCATGTCTATCTCTTGTCTCCACATCATCTTCGTCATCCTCTTCTCCGCTGCTCTTAGAGAAGACCTCAAAAAAACGTGCTTTGCCAGCAGCACATCTATGTCCCGGTGCCCATGGCTCCTGACATGTGAAGCACAACCACTTCTTCTTCAGCTCCCTCCTAACATCGTCCTCAATCTATACTCATCCTGGATTCCCCTTTGGAGGTGGAATCCTCACATCCTTCCCCTTAGACTGAAAGGGTTGTCTTTGGGGGTAAGGTGTCTGGGTCCTAGGTAAGACATCCTGTAAGTCCCGAGTCCTATTGATAGCGTCCTGGAGTGTGGCTGCTCTAGTGGATCGGACTAGACCTCGAAGTGACTCTGCTAACCCCTCAATATACATATAGACCCTTTGTGCCGTGAATAGGTTTGGCACCATCACGGAGACCCTTAAGAAATCTGCAATGTAGGTCTCTGGGCTCCCTATCCGTTTGAGCCTTGTCAGCTCAACAAAATGCTGCTCTGAATCCCTCCGATCAAATCGCTCCATCAATCTCTTGGTAAACTTCGCATATGTCGTCACTGTAGAGTACCCGAGTGTAACCATCCCATGAAACCACCAATCCTGGGCCTCACCATCCAAATGCAACATTGCCACCTTGATGGCCTTTGCCTTCGACATTTGGTTAAGCTGGAAATAAAAGTCCAGCTTCTCCACCCAAGACTTCGCCGAACTGTTTGATGAACCATCAAACGTAGGCAAGTGGAATCTACTCACTGCACGGTGGGTGTCACCATCATGGTAATGTCGGTTTCCTCTGTGATGGTCGCGGGGTCTATTATCCCGCTGGAGCTGAACAAAATCTCTGAATGAAAGGGCACCCCTGAACTCCTACCCATACGCCTAGTACTCTGCAAAATAATCGCCCATATGGCCGGGCTCTGCCTCCTGCTGGGCTCCGACCCCCGTGTCTGCTCCTAAGAACGTGGGCATGGTAGAGCGTGTAGGGGCATGCGAGGCCACCTGCTGCGCAGTATCACGCTGCTCTGGCAAATGATGGGATGCACCTGATCCCTCACCAATCTGAAAAACCCGTGGCTCTCACGCTATCTGGCCTCTACTGCTGTGAATCTCTGCCCCATCACTTCAATCTACCTCGACAGATCTTGTACTGATTTGAGGAGCATATCTGCAAATCTCTTCCCATCCTCGTCTGCCATCGGATCCCTCTGCTCTGCGTCCACCACAGGCTCCTCCTGTTCTACGTCCACCACCGGAACACAATCTTCCTCTCCGTAGGTGTTCTCCAACCTATGCTCACTGTCTCTGTATTTCCTAACTCTGTAACAGATGTAGGGTTTCTCCCTCGGTGTCATAGACTGCTAGCTCCACAGGCTGAGCCAGATCTATGCTCTGATACCACTGTAATATCCCTAACCCAGAATATTCCTCAAACCCCAGCAAAACTCCAACCAAATACGTGCAAATGATATAATAACCCAAAAATGACAAAATAATAATGGTACAGCATATAATAATGTAAACAGGAAATATAAGCAGATACTCAAGAAATGCAGCGTGAAACGTTAAGCCATTTTATTATACTGAGCAATAAAATGAGTACAAGAGGTGATAAGAAAGATGGCACCTCGAAGGAATACTCTCAGAATAACAAAGAATGGCCCCTCTGCGTGGATGTTGCTGGAGAACTGTCGTGCTATTGCTGCTGCTAGAAAACAAATGATGATTTGGGGCTGCTCCCCTCCTTGGAAAATGTTGAAACTTTGGAATCGGGCTCTACTCAAGAAACCCAGAAAAACCCAAAGAGCTTTCCTGGAATAGCCGACCCCCGAAAATCACCCCCTTGGGGATCTGCGCAGTTTTTCAATGCTCTGTGCTGCCACTGAAGAAACCCCTCCAAAACTCTGCCTCAAAATCTGCCAAAAATCCTCCAATATGCAAGGGTTGGTCCCCTGCTCAATCACCCAGCATAAATCTTCCTACAAAAGCCCCAACCCAACACTATTTCCAAAAAGAACTGCGTCCCTCTCTCAGTGCTGCACAGTCCTCCAAAACGCTGATGAGACTGCTGCGGAAATGCTGATAACACTACTGTTGAAATGCCAATGGAAATACCTTGCCCGAGCAAGCACTCGAAGTCCCTCGGGGCTAAGAGTGAGATCTCAGAACAGAGACACTCAATGCACTAAACAGTGTTGTAGACCAGCTAAACAGCCAGCGTGCTCAGAAGTCGAAACGACTAGCTCAAAATGGACATAACTAAATGATCCAAATGAGGGGGGGCTTCTCTCTCTTTTATAGCCTTTGCCTCTCTCAATCCCAAGGCTCACCTCTCCCTGCGTGGTTCCCCTCTTGCCACGTGTTCCTTCCCTCCTGCACAGTCTCTCCATGTGTCTGCGTGGGCTCCATTTTTGCATCCCCCTTTGGCCCCTTGGCTCCCCTTTTAGTCACAACGTTGTGCTACTAGGAAGTGACTTTTTATTCTAAAAGTGAGTTATGTCCCCCGTCCTCACTTTTTTTATTTACAAATAACTATAGAAGGCAAAAATTGAACAAAATCGAATATTCCAATTAGCCATGGCTAATTAGGAATATTACAGTCGGACTGTTGTAAGTAACGACCTTCGTCCTACCAATCTTTGTCATCGATCCACAAGCTTGTTGTAGTATACCATGTTTGGATTTTTCACAATTACGTCGATCAATTTCACTGCAACAGACTTCCAATGTTTAAACGGATCAATCATTGCTCGCAGTGGTCAGCTACAAGTGTCCCTACCTCGGTTGATACGTACTCGCATCTTCAAGGTTGCTCCTTAATTGTTGTTATATGTCAGACGCCCAGAATGCAATTCAACCTAATCGTTGCAGCTCCTCTACACAACAATTTCGGCCCACACATCGATCATATAGCTAAGCAACAACTACAGGGATGGTTGTGCTTTAATCTGCGGGACCCCTTCTCAGTGTGACACTTATTGCCAACAACGTTCCACCCGCACACCACAATGATCCAAGGTCATTGATTACCATGCGTCGATTCTCCCGATCCACAATGGTGAACAAGGCCCCGATGTGAAGGAAAATTTAATCATTGAGTACCATGCACCGGTTCTCCCGATCCACAATGGTGAACACTGCTTGACATGCAGGAAAATTCAATAAGCTCAATCAACGGCATCTCTAGGTAATTGATCACGTGGCCGCTCATGAGACGAACAATGATTGCACTCCTCTTAGCTATATTTTTTAGTTCTGGTAGCATCGGATGTGCTCTAAGCCTCAAAATTTGCAGGGAGGCTTGGACACATGTATTCCACAATACCCAGAAATCGTTTTGGGAAATTCCACCTAGAGATAGTTTTATTAAAATAATTAATTATTTTTAATGGGTGTCTAAGTCTAAACTTAGGAAATTAAAATAATTAAAGGGTATTAATCAAACTATGGGTGAATCTTCAAGAAGAAGACGAGGATCAAGCCAAAATGATCTGAGCCATTGATTAGAATCTAATTTGGGTCATTGGTTCTCCACTGGAGGATTATAAGAGGAGGCTTGATGGGCATTTGGAAAACACATCGGCTGGGAGATTAGAGATCGAATTTCCGAAGAAAACAGCGCAACAGTTGCCAGGGAGAAGTTCGAAGTGATTTCTTGCAGTGAGGGGCAGGGATAGTTCCGACGGGAGATTTCACATGATCTGGGAATACTCAGCAGAGAAGGCAAAGAGAGATCTAGGAGAGGCAGCGCAAAGGCTACGCTGGGCAGCATAGGCTAACGCAGAGGCAGCAAAAAGCCTCGAGGAGATCCTTATTTTTGCTAGAGAGGTCGATTTTTGAAGCCGGAAGCCGAGGTGTGAGACTAGGAGGACAGAATCGAAGTCTCATAGGCAAATCGATTAGCAAAAGGGGTGACGTTGTCCCTAGAAGCTGTGACGTTGGGCCTACTCAAAGGCAGTGGAGAGGCAACACGGGACAAGCCATTTTGTGGCTGGATATGTCGGGATCGCCAATGATAGTGTGAGGTATTTCTCACTAATCTTCTATTAGTCATATTCTCTATACTTGATAGCCAGCAAGGCATCCAAAGATTGAATTCAAAAAACTACTGCTTAATAATACAAACCCACAGCTGATTGACCAGTTTTCCCGCATTGGGTTTTTCCGGGGACATTTGTCCAAAAATAATTGTGTAACAGAGACAACACAGAGCCCAGAGAGATTGCGTCATCCACGCAGAGGGCAGAGGGAGTGATGCAGAGGCTACGCAGTGCCTCAAAGGGCTGACACAGCGGGTCCTGGGGCTGACGTAGGCTAGCAAGAAGCTGACGCAAAGGCCAGAAGGGCTAGTGCTGAGCTTTAGTTGTGCCAGACAGGGTTTAGTGGGATAGGTTTTCTGAATACCTATTTCTAGATATAGAGGTATTGTTGTTGTGTATTTTTCTCTGTCGGGTGAGCCAGTTAGGCACCCAGTTGTACTCAGATAGACTGCATAATAATATAACCCTTTGAATAGCTACACCGGTTTTCCCGCATTGGCTTTTTTCGGGGACATTTGTCCGAAAACAACAATGTCACTTGTGTGCTTGTTTTATTTCAATTGATGATCTAAAAGATGTTGTGACTGTATTGTGTTTATTTCAGTATTTAAATGTATTAAATAACTTGTTCGAATTTAAACAAGTAGAAGAAATAAACCACCAGAATATAGATTAATTTTCTAACGGTTAGACTTAGAAAATTCAACATGGTATCAGAGCGTGGTTGCAGACCACAGGATTAACTGAAGGCATCAACTTAGCAGAGAAACAGATTCAGTTGTCCCGAGTGATAGAGTTGATCCTCGCAGAAAGAGACAGAGGAAGGAGTGATGCAAAGTGACTGCATCATCAATTTGTGCCAGAGAGAGGGAGCGCAGAGGCTGAGGAGGGCAGAAACGAGCTCACGTAGAGGCCAAGTGGGTTGACGCAGTTGGCTAAGGGAGCTGTTTTGCCGGTGTCAGGATTGCGCAGAGCCAAGAGGCTCAATCCTTCAGTTGCTGGGGCATAGGAGGTTGTGGGTAGTTTCCGGAGCAAAGTTGGTGGGGTATTGTGGTCAGAACAGTACCTAACAGGGCAAGACCAAGGTGGAGGGAGTTGCTGCCAAGGCGGATTTCTAGCCAAGGAATCCAGATCAATGTTGTTGTTGCACACACAATTGGAGTGGGGCAACTTGATGTTGGCAGAAGGATTTCCAGGAGGAAATCGAGACTCAGAGGGAGTCCAGAAGAGAACTTCCAGGAGGGAAGTAGAGAGACTCAAAGGAGTCGTCAAAGAAGAGCAGCGACATGGTCATGAATTAGCTGAGAAATCAGGACAGGATGGACGGAGAGTCCAACTTTGTAGTCTGGAAGGCCAGGATCTTGTCCATTCTAGACAAACATCGCATCAAGGGCGTTGCCTTGAGAATGATGGCTATCCTAGTTCAACCGGTAGCAAATGATAGGTACGAGAAGGCAATGGCTAAGGCAAAGTGCA
This sequence comes from Pinus taeda, assembly GCA_000404065.3. Classification (NCBI taxonomy): domain Eukaryota; kingdom Viridiplantae; phylum Streptophyta; class Pinopsida; order Pinales; family Pinaceae; genus Pinus; species Pinus taeda. Next base: position 168,298 of record APFE031597328.1, read on the forward strand.
TCATCCTTGATGGGGTCAAGGATCATGTGGTACCATATATTGCCAAGAAGAAAACGGCAAAGGAGATGTGGGACACTTTGAAGACATTGTACCAACATACTTCCGTGCAGAGGAAGATGCTCCTAAAGAATCAGCTAAGGGCATACCAGATACAGAAGGGAGAGCTGATAGATGTCTTCCTTGGTCAGTTGAAGGAGATCCGTGACCACCTAACTTTCATAGGATCCACGCCGGATGAGAAATTGATGGTGAGGACCGCACTTAATGTAGTCTCCGAGGATTGGGAGGTATTTGTCCAGAGCATACTAGGCAGAACGAGTCTTCCAGATTGGGAAGAATTGTGGGCGTTCTTCATCAAGAAGAGATCAGACGGCTGACCAAGGCGGGAAGTAGCAGCAAAGGGGTCAGGATCAAGAAAGAAGAGGAAGAGGATGCGGCTCTAGCATCTACGGGAAAGCAGGAGAAGAGGAAGAAGAAGGACCTCTCCAAGGTCAAGTGCTTCCATTGTGGGAAGCTAGGTCATTTTGTGAATCAGTGTCCGAGGAAGAAGAGTAAGGGAGAGGCTTCTAACTTGAAGGCAGCGCCAGCTAAGGTGGAGAAAGAAGTCGAAGACGATGACGATTGTGCCATGAGTGCTCATGTGCCACTTGAGAAGAAGTGGGGAGACAACGAGCTATAGTCAGGATGACTACAAGCGATGAGGGGCAAGATCCTTGAGGTACTTAACCTCTTGGATTATACCTTGCTACGGGAGCCCCGAAGAGAAGTAGCAGGATTAGCGGATGTCAATAGAGACAGATGCGGATGAAGCGGCAAAGAGTGCTACAGTGCATGAATCCCCAGGCAGCGCAAGGTTAGTAGGCTGCAATAGTGTGAGAGACACGGGAGTGTTGCACCAGTGCAGGATAGCACAGAGAGGTGCAACGGCGCGAGATGCAGGGAGTTGTTGTAGCAGCGCAGAGGTCAGTAGAGGGAGCACTTATTAGCGGCAGAGGGAGCTTCAACATCGGGAGTGCCTCTACCCTGACAGGGACGTCAGAAGTTGGATGGATCAGTTACTTACTTCTCAGTAACTGAGTTGCAATGCAATAGCAGTATGCAATAGCACGATGCAGCATGATGAGAGGGGATGCAGTGCTGGGAGGATGGACCAGCAACAGCACAGATGCAAACGGCGTTGTCGTACGAATGCAGCAATGGCAGTGACAGGGCCATGGGCAGCAGTACAGGATGCAGCAGTGCAAAGGATGTTGGGCGAGGAGGCCTAGCATCAACACAAAGACCGATGTTGGATAATCAGGGTGATGCTCAATGTGGAGTATTACTAGAGCACAGTCCTCCCTAAGAGGGACTGTTGATTTGGAGTAGCATTGGATGTGCTCTAGCCATGAAAATTGGTGGAAAGGCTAAAGCACATGAGATCTCCAAGACCCAGAAATGGTTTGGACAGATTGTACCCGGTTTGGGAAATATTAAAATAATTAATATTTTTAATGGAGTTCCTAAGTCGAAACTTAGGAAAAATAAAATATTAATGGGTATAAAAAATTGCGTTAAAAGGTTCCAAAAGTCATGGATCAAGCCAAATCTAATCTTAGCCGTTGATTAGAGATTTAATCTCGGTCGTTGATGGACCAATGAGAAAAGTATAAGAAGAGGCTTGAGGGTTAGTTGGAAGATACACCAGAGTGATGAGTCATTCATTTTGCTAGAGCGCGGTTGCTAAGCAAAGTTGAATCAGTGATCAGCAACGAGAGACAATGAGTATGAGGCAGAAAGGCAGGGACAATACTAGGAGACTAGCACAAAAGCAGAAAGAGCGAGAGCAGCAATCAGTCCAAACTACGCAGAGCCCAGTAGAGGCAGCGCAGAGCCCAGAGAGAATGTGTCATCCACGCAAAGGGCAGAGGGAGTGACGCAGAGGCTCCCAGAGGTTGTGCAGTGCCTCAAAGCATTGACGCTGATCCAGATTTAAACAGGAATGCAACAAATTACAGAGATAACCATAAACACAGAGATGCAAAGGAAATAATACTTCATTTCATTACTATAAAATACTTAAATATGCTTACAAACAGAAATGGAAATAAACCAACTAGGGCGATGGTAGCTTATCTCTGAGAAGAGATGTGGCAGCTACATGCCTCTTAACTGTGTTACAATGAGACTCGAAGGCCTATTTATTGTTGAGAAACAATGGAAAACCCTAAACATCCAAAAACCTAACCCTAGAAGATGAAACGCCAAACTGTGGGCCCTGTTTGGGTAAATTGGTACATCAACTTCCCAGGGTCGTAACTTTGGCATACGATCTCTGTTTGACACGCACAGTGTCTCGTTAGAAAGATCTATCCGAGAACTACAACTTTGGGAAGAGAAACATTGGTCCATGTACCCATGTTACTCCCAGTTTTCCTAAGAAACATCATTTAGGGCCTCAAAACGGCTCCGGAAGTTCAGGACCTGAAAAAACTACTAAAAATAGTAAACTGTGCTACAATTAAGTAAACTGAAAAGCTGAAAGAAACAATGGTGGGGGTCCAAGTGGACTTGGTAGGTGGCCACCAATATCCACCTGGATCAGACGCAAAGGGTCCTGGGGCTGACATAGGTTTCGTCGGGGGCCAGCGGTGAGCTTCAGTTGTGTCAAAGAGGTTTCATGGGATAGGTTTTCTAAATACCTGTTTTCGGATATAGAGGTATTCTTGGCATGTATTTTTCTCTATCGGGTGAGTCGGTTAGGCACCCAATTGTACTCAGATAGACTGCATAATAATATAACCTTCTAAATAGTTGCACCGGTTTTCCCGCATTGGGTTTTGCCAGAGACATTTGTCCAAAAACAATGGTGTCACTTGTGTGCTTGCTTTCGTTCAGTTGATGATCTGTAGATGTTGTGACTATATTGTGTTTATTTTAGTATTTAAATGTATTAAATAACTTGTTTGAATTTAAACAAGTAGAAGAAATAAACCAGCAAAATATAGATTAATTTTCTAACAGTCAGACTTAGAAAATTCAACAACGACGCTACACAGTGTCCTCTTAAGAAGAAGGACAAAGACAAGAAGCATGATCCGAAGGCTACATCCGCACAGATTGAGGAGGAAGAGTTTACCATGATTGCACAAAGGTGGGGTGATATAGAACTGTAGTTCGAAAGAACTGCAGTTGGGCAGGATCCTTGAGGAGTCCACCTCTTGAATCAATACCTTGCTACGAGAGCCCAGATCAAAAGTAGCAAGATCGACCAGGTCAGACGATGCAGAGGAGTGTCGGAGTGACAGTTGCAGTGGCTCGGAGCGCCAGAAACTGAGTAATGCAAAGCAAAGTTGACACAGTGCAGAATCAACAGCAACGCAAAGGCTTCAAAGGGTCAGCGCAGAGACTAGGAACAGTTAGAACTCTAGCAATAGATGCATCATGTCGAACACCGGTTCAATATTTTTTACGATTTTCCCTTGTTGATGCAATAGCTGGAGCAGTTGGAGAAGGTTGTAGTGCAAATGCAGTGTTGGCAGTGGCAGTGCCAGTAGCAGCACAGATGCGAAATTTCAGAGCGAGTTGCAGTACAGATGCAATGTTGGCAGTGGCAAGGTCAGCAGCAGTACAAATGCAACATTTGCGCAGTAGTTGATGGGCAGAGATGTCAGACATCAGCAACGCAGAGGGAGACGTTACAGATTCAGGTTGATGCTTTAGCAGGTTGCATTACTAGAGCACATTCCTCACTCAGAGTGAGTGTTGATTTTTGGTAGCATCGGATGTGCTCTAAGCCTCAAAATTTGCAGGGAGGCTTAGACACATGTATTCCACAATACCCAGAAATCGTTTTGGGAAATTCCACCTGGAGACAGTTTTATTAAAATAATTAATTATTTTTAATGGGTGCCTAAATCTAAACTTAGGAAATTAAAATAATTAAAGGGTATTAATCAAACTGAGGGTGAAACTTCTAGAATCAAACGAGAATCAAACCAAAATGATCTGAGCCATTGATTAGAATATAATCTGGGTCTTTGGTTCTCAACTGAAGGATTAGAAGAGGAGGCTTGATGGGCATTTGGGAAACACATCGAGTGGGAGATCAGAAATCGAATTTCTAAAGAGAACAACGTAGCAGTTGCTAGAGAGAAGTTCGAAGAGATTTCTTGCAGTGAGGGGCAGGGATTTCAGCAGAGGAGGCAGAGAGAGATCTGGGAGAGGCAGCGTAGAGCCTTAAGGAGATACATATTTTTGTTGGAGAGGTCAATTCCTGAAGCTGAAAGCTGGGGTATGAGACTAGGAGGATAGAATTGAACTCCGAGAGGCAAATCAATCAACAAAGCGGTGACGTTGTCCCTAGAAGCTGTGACGTTGGGCCTACGCGGAGGTAGCAAGGAAAATCAATCAGCGGAGGGGTGATGCTGTCTCTAGAAGTTGTGACATTGGGCCTACGCAGAGGCAGCAAGGGACAAGCCATTATGTGGTTGGATCAATCGGGATCACCAGTGATAGTAAGGTATTTCTCACTAATCTCATGTCAATCATATTCTTTGTACTTGATAGCCAGCAAGGTATCCAGAGATTGTATTCAAAAAAGACTATTTAATAATACAAACCCTCAGCGATTGCACCGGTTTTCCCGCATTGGGTTTTCCCGGGGACATTTGTCGAAAAATAATTGTGTAATGTGTTGTGTTTTTCTTTCTTGCTCAGTTACTTGTTTCCACATATAATTTTAATTGGTGAAGGTTACAGTGTATTAGTTTCGATATTTGTTGTAGGAAGCAGTAAATAATTTGTTCGGTAATTAACAAATAGAAGGAACTTAATCAGTCACTGCAGTAGAAATTTGGGCTTCCAAATTTTCACATGTACGACGTTTATTTCACATGGCAGAGAAATTTGACTCGTTTGTCGCCACTGCTAGTCATTGTGGGTTAATGCTCCTCCGTGTTAATGGCATGCCTCGGCCCACGTCCTGCGTACAGGATTCATATGCATGGATATTGCGTCGTATGGCCTTGAGACTTGCTACAACAATGAGTTCCCACAAAAAAACAACTTTTTACCGCCACGGAGACCAATCGGACAGTGCATGCACCGACCATGAAAAATTAAATAACAACTTCAATTTCGACCAAGCACCCATGTGGCTTCTCAAGGTAAGCTCGTGCTACAGTCAAGTTGTTTTCTCTTCTGCCCAGTTGCCCTTATGAAAGAATGCGGATGTATGCTCTGCATGCATTCTTCAACTGCGTCGCAGCTTCTAGTGTGACAATAATTTGGCGAATATGAAATGCAGAGTGAAAGTCAAAGGGATTTTCTCCTGTCTTCGTGATACTTCTGCGGCTTTCTTTACTCGATCCCTGATGCATCTGCCGACAGCCTTACCAATATTTCAAACGTGGCTTCAACACTCAACCCTCTTGTCTGCCTTTGAAATGGGGAAGTTGTGCTCAAATGTAAATATGTGAGACGACAAGTCCCATGGCACAATTCTATGCATATGAAACCCGATTAGAGTGGGTTTCTTTTGAGTTCAACCCTCCAATCAGTGCCCACAAATCTTGCTCCAGAATGTCCCCTGCAATAATCCTACAACCCTCAAACCATAATAGCTGCAACTGAAACCCATAGGCTGAGCCAAGACCAAAGCTTTGATACCACTATAATGTCCCAAATGAAAAAAACTTGGAACAAGCACTTCACATAAAATTATCATGCATTTAACAGAAGATTGCCATGTAAAATTTAACAACTAGAGCATTGCAATCCCATAACACATTGTACAGGAAAATTCTCAGCTTTATTATATTAAATAAATTGGGGTTTACATGCACATACAACCGATATAGCTGAGATAAACTGGCCTCAAACAAATCTGCAATAATGCCGCAATTGGCCTCTAAAACAAGCTGAAAAATCAACAAATTGCAACGTGTGAACCCTTAATGGATACGCCAAGGTTCACCACTCTCACTGAATCACCCAAGGGTTTCAGTCCTGGGGCCACTGCTGAAGTAGAGAACCGAGTTCTCAAACCTCTCTACAAAAACAATACACAAATCCAAGATATCTCCAAATGATCTCCTCCTCCCCTTTTATAGATCTAATGGATAGATCTCCAAGCCTCTAGAAGCATCTTTTTAATATTATTCTAGAATCTACTCCATTGACTTTATCTTAAGTGACCTTTTAATTTTATTTTATTTCACTTAAGTCACTTTTGGCCCATTTTCTCCAATTAATTATTTTTTTCCTTAATCAAATGACTAATTAAAGTCATTTTTAACTAAGGAAAAGGGCAAATTGTCCACCATACTCTCTGCGGCCACTGGAAGTCTCTTCTTAGCATCCCATCCTACAGATCTTTTCATTCTAGTTCCAACAAGCTATTACGCTGAGGTGTTCTATCAATTAATCTCCTCGGAATGCCACCTCGAGCATAATTAATTAAGTTATGCCCAATACTAACGCTAATTTTTGAAAGTTGTCGGAATATGACAAAATGAAAGGAAAACTGTGTGGATGATGGAATATGCCAAGCGAATGCCATCAAATCCCATAAAAACACCTCAAAACTCCATCGAAACCCCTAATGACATAAACCTGCTCTAATGACCTGGCCATCACCTGCCTTGGAAATCCACCCTAGCTGTACTATGGAGGAAAATAAAAATGGGGACATTACAATCACCCTCTGCACAGTGACTGCGTAAGCCCTGCATCAACCCTTCTGGGTTGATGATCTGCGTCCCTCCTCTGTGTTTCCCCCTCCAGATTTGTCCTACACTCTCAGACTATGTTGATGCCCTCTCTCTCCCACTTGCAACTCACTCTCTGATTTGATTTTCTCTTGCCGAACTTCAGCCACTAAGAACATCGATATGCTTGAGCCACTGAGTATCTGCCCTGGTGTGTTCTCCATGTACCCATTGACTTCTTCTTATAATCTTTTGTTGGAGCACCAACGACCAAGATTAAAACCTAATCGATGGCTAAGATTAACTAGAAATCAATCCATGTCTTCTTCTAGAAAATTCTCACCATGACTTAATTAATACCCTTTAGTTAACCAGATTTCCTAAGTTTAGACTTAGGAACAATTAAAAAAAAGTTAATTATTTTAATTAAGTCGTCTCTATGTGGAATTTCCATAAACTATTTATGGGTTTTGGAGAATACATGTATTCTAGCCTCTCCACAAAATTTCGTGGCTAGAACACAATTGATGCTACAAAAATCAACACTGTAGACCATTTGTAAGGGCTAGGATGGTGACGTAAGCCCTCCCTCTACAATAGGGGACATCCTCTAGACCTTGGAATCTGTTAAGTGTATGGTGCAAGTGTGGCGTCAGTTGCGCACAGTAAACTAGGAGCATCATCCTCATCCAAAAAGGTGGAACACGAGCAATCAATGATCAGTGTTGGGGATCCATGAAATAATATCCGCTATTGTAGAGGCCCATGGCTCTCAATGCTCACCCTACAAGTGTCAATGTGGCCCCTTAGAGGGCTAGGACCCGATATAGGGAGACTTGGCCCCAAATGAAGACCCAACTGCAATCCTGCATAAGATCCAATGTGTCCCCTTGCCCTCCAATACAACAAGTCATTAGAATACTCAAGTAATAAAGCTTACAAGTCATGGGATCAATGGGGCACTTCATGGTGGCATGCCCTTCCATAGTAGGTTTTGGCATGCATGTGTCTCCAAGCGCAATAGGGGGGTAACCAAGGACTCTATTGGGTGGTTTCAACCTCTAAAGGGGGTGACATGTCCATGGTACATCCTTTAAGTGATAGGTGGTAAATTATACAATAATGGAATGAAGTGGGGATAAGGGGAATCATCCAGACACGTGTCAGGGTTCATGGATAGTTATAATAAGGGAAGCCCACACTTGGGTATGTGAGTGTAGGAGGGAGAAAGTCGTGGTACATGAGTTACCTCGGCATTTGTTTTTCCACCCTTCTTCATATGTCTTTTGTCTTTTATTGATTTTTCCTCATAACTGCTCGAGGCTCCAGGGGATGAGAGCATGTGTAATATGTTGCAGTGGATACCCCTTTAAGGTGGGGTGATTCATCACCCAACAGGGGTTGGGACAATCATGGGTTCCCTAATGATAGAGGGGGCTCATCTAGGGCCCATAGGAACCAAGGTGATAGCCATATGGATAAGGGGTAGAGCTCATGTTTGGCTTTTTCCCACCTTTTGCATTTTGTAGTACACTACCTATTTAATGTGGCCAAATTATGCTTTTTCTTTTCCTTTTAGTTGCATAACCTTTGGGGCATCATTTCAAGCCTGACCCAAGGTGTGGACAAGGGGAGCTGGAGGCTAAACCCATGTGGACCCAGATGGGACAAATGATGAATGGGGTTAAAATGAGTGGAAAGAGGTGATATATATGGAGTCGAGAAGCGGGACCACGCAACCAAAATCGGAATTTTCTATGTAGTGCCAACCCAAAAGCCAAATGGTTAGTAAAAGAGATCCCACGAGACAAGAATACAAGGGTAACCATGAAATCGGGTAGTGGAGGCAAGAATACAAGCCTAACCCACTCTTTCTGTCGAATCTCCCCCCACCAATTCATGCCCAAAAGTGGCCATGACAAGTAAGGAAAATTATTCAACTATACCAATGAAAAGCCATACCTTTGGGGTCGGGAGGCCCACCTTCAAACATACATTCATAACAGATGGGTGAGGGACCTGTTGTAGCATTTTTTGGTTTTGATAAGTTATAATCAATTAGTCAAAAAATGAAAAAAATGTTAAGCTAGGATATGGACAAAAAAATACTGAATAAAACTGTTAGGAAATATCTTGATAACATGTCCATATCAAAGAAAATGTTAGAATAGATGCCCTAAAAAATGAAGGCAAAAATAAAATGTTAGGTTAGAAAGAAAAGCAAAAAGCAATAAACTCTAAAAGTGTGCAAGTCCAAGTGCCACTACTTTTACTGTATTATGCAAAATAATGGTTGTATGCAGCGTGTCATAAATGCCACAACCCATGACAGTGAAATAGTTTAATCATGACTAGTTCATGCTTTAAATTTCATGTTTATAGTTAGAGAATAAAGATCTAGCCAAACTGTTTAATCTTGGCAGACCAATAGATAGGTAGAGAATTATAAGGAGCTCATCAGTTTAATATGAGCCCTTAGATGTTATAAGGTTAGAATTAGATAGTTTGCTTTTCAAAAGAAAAAGGAAATAAAGGATCTGTTAGCTTAAATGCACCCAATTAAGTGAAGAAAAAAGGTTAGGGTAAGTAAAGGGTAGGTAGAAGAAAGGTTGCAAAAGTACAAAGTTGATTGAGGCATAAGCACATTTATCATGCTTGATCATGTGTTGTAGTGTGCAGGAGCAGTTATGAAGGTAAAAAGATGTTCACAAGTTGATTTGGTTAGTTTCCCCTCATTTCATTTCACCCTCCACTAAATACTTACCAATTTCCTCATTATCCCATCATTTCCTAAGAAAATACCCTTTTCCCTTCATTTTCACCTTTGTCCCTTGATTTCACACATTTTCCTAACAATTTACCTTCCAAACTCATTCCCCTACCTAAAAACCCCTTTTCCCTAGTGTGAAACCCATTCCCCTTTAAAGAAATCACTTTACCCTTGTATTTTCCTATTTTTCCTAGAAAACCCATAATACCCCTTATCCTAACTTTTATTCCCCCCCTCCGCCTTATTTAACTTTAACTCCGCCATTTCACTTTTCCCGACAAAACGCCTAAAAACCCATAAAACCCCTTTAAGCCTAAGTTTTGTTTAACCACGCTTTATAAAGTTAACTCTACCAATACACCTGTTTAACTTATATCCACTATGTTTTAACCCCGATCCCACTTTATTAAACCCATCACAATATACTTTTAACCCACACTTTATTAATTAAATTAATTACAAATAACTTGTAATTAACCCCTGGGCCCTGCTAATCTTCGTCGACTATCCTCTGTGCAACTCCACTGCGTGATAGTCGTCATATCATCCGCTCCCAGATCTAATGACCCACAGCAATATCGCACCCTCCCGATCTCTGACCTTTACCTGCCCGAGAGCACGCGAGATTCGTGGTTTTGCTCGGGCCCCTTATGGTTACGTGACAATGCCACCTTAACTCGCGTGCCCTCGAAAAAAAACACCCCATGGCCAAAAGCGGTACGATGAGCCTCCGAAACCGCTCCATGCATACAATAAACCCATCACTATTCACTTATTGATTTCCGTGCCAAATTTTAAAAAAGTTAACGATTTCCCATTTAAACTCCAAAACCCTCACTTTCACTCTTTTCGCCCGTTTACACAGTAAAACCTGTAAACGCTTCCTGCGCCACCCTGAGCCTCTGCAACCCATTTTGACCTCCGATTACCGTCCAAACATTGTCAGGACTCCGTCCATACACTATCTTGTTCCCTGAAATCATTGCGGCCCTCCTTGCCCACCTGTGGTTTTCTTAACAATTGTTGTATTTTGCAGGCGATCATATAAAACCTGTTTGTTCCAGATTCATAAGGCAGAAAATGATAAAACAAAGAACAAATCCTTTACACAGAGACAGTAAATGTTAAAACAGAAGAGGCAGATAAAACATACAATTAAAAGACAAATAGATGAAATATACAGAAAGATGATCAATACCCAACTACCATATGCTGAGACATGTAAAAAACTAAATGAATTACTGTTGAAATACACAATAAAAACTTGAAATGTACAGTAAAAGTAAAAAGCACAGTAAAGGTTATTGACAGGTCAACAAGGTCAACGAGTGTCAGATGAAAGTGTATCAGATGAAAGGTCATAAGTAAATATGACATCCACCATGAAGACCAAACATCCAAACAGCTTAAAGGGCAAAAGATCAAAGATCAAAGCCAGCAGAACCTAAATAATAGGGACAGCAAGCAGCAATTCAATAGTTGTCTCTATCTTCTTGCATGAAGATATTTCATTTTCCTTGAATAAACCTATTATTGTAAAAACAGTTTAGGATATTTTCTTAGTTCCACTGTTGTATAAATAACTCTCCTTACGAAGTATTATGGGTTCACCATTGAACCAGGTTGACCATTGAAAGAGAGTTGCACTCTTGATGAAGCATTTGTAAACATTTGATGTACTTAGCTTTTCTGGACCCTTTATACAAAGCAAAGGATTCTGAATTTAGTTTTACACAGTTTGTGTTTCCTATAAGTTTTTCCAGTTACGTAACACTCATTATGTTTTTCTTCATAGTCTTATGTCTTACAGAGATACCTAGGTAGGAATAATTGTGTTTCAATCTATTCCCATAAGCTCCTAAAGTGATAATCTATAAAGAGAATGGATTAATGGATTGTTTGTTTAATTAATTCCATCTAAATCAATAAATCATCAGCATCTTGTTGTAAGCATAAGCATATTCTCTTAAACCTTCTAAACATTGGTTAGAGGTTTTCACACTTATGATTACACAATTTTCTGTCTGAAAATTGTGATAATCATATTATTTTGTGTTTCTGCTGATAATCATATTATTTTTTGTTTCTGCTCACCACTATTCAAGCTTTATCACTGTGTGAAATTTTATAGCAGCCCTCTGTTTTGGTATTAATATTATTCAAAAGGTTAGGCATTATAGTGTTATATCTGTTTCATTCATTGGTCCTCCAAATTAAAACTAAAACCCCAAAACAATTATCTTAGATGCTCTGGCTTGATAGTTGACCATTATCAACTCAGAGGTACAACATCAGTCTGGCGCCGCTGCCGAGGAATCGAATTCCATTAAGTTTTCCTGGGACAACGATATTCATTCTATTCCTTTAAAGTGATTAAAGGTCTAGAAAAATTTAAATCTTTCACCTGGTAACTCCATTAGCCCAAACTGGCACCTTTTAAGCACACTAGATCTCATTCAGAATCTGACTTAGTTAATCCTCTATCAGATCCTGAAAAACTTCTAAGAAAAGCCAGTTCTAAAAGGAGACATCAACCATCTTCTTCTTCCTCTTCAGTGTTGCAGTCTGAAGAGTTAGTATCATTTGATCCTTTTAGTAATATTCCATCTGATCCTAATTTGAAACAAATACCTCCTACGGTTTCTGAACTATTAGATAGGGGAGTTGATTTAAAGTCATCTTTCCTCATTCATTCTTTTGAAAAAGCATCCAGAACCCCCATTACCACTAGGATCACCTAAAACTGAGTCTGACTTGAGTGTTCATTTACCTGAATACAAACCCACAAATTTCATATTCCCTACTACTTATTCATTTCCTTCCACTTCTGAATGACTTCAAGCTTCTACTTCTGAACAACCTGAAGAGACCATCTCTGTATATACAAATCCACTCTTTGAAACAAAAGAGGATATTCATTCACAGGTCCCAAAGTTAGTTCCTAAGACTCATTTAAAGTTATTCAGGAGATCCCCTCCTTCTTCACCTCCGCATAGTCACATACCCCCTCAATCACCTTCTTCTACCTCTTCTTCACCTTCCTCTTCTTCACCTTCATCTTCTTCTTCTTTATCCACACAAACACCTCATACACCACCTTCTACTTTGGCATTCCAACCAATTTTACAGGCTAGATATGCAGCTTTAGTCTTACCTGCTAACCTCGATGCATTCCCAGCTGGATACTTGAAATACCTTCCTAGGTGTAATAGAGAAACTGGTCCCACAGCAGAGGACCATCTTCAAGCTTTTCTAAACTTTGCAGACAACATGAATATCGAACAAGAAAATGTTTATATGAGATTGTTTGTACAGTCACTTTAAGGAAATGTAAGAATCTGGTTTAGGCAGTTACCTGTGAATTCAGTTGGGGTTGCAAAGGCTATGATGTATGACTAGGATTTGCCTAGATTTTTATAGGCAGAGGCATGCAACATAGCAGTGTACATTCAAAACAGAACACCTCATAGAGTATTGGGGAAGAAAATGCCAAAGGGGATCTTCACAGGAAAGAAGCCCGAAGTATGTCATTTGAAGCTATTCGGGAGTGTGGCTTGCTGTCACATACCAGATGAAAAGCGCAGTAAATTGAATTAGACTACAGAAAAGGGGTTCCCCGTAGGATATAGCGAGACCTCAAATGTTGATTTCTGGTAGCATTAGATGTGTTCTACGTCTCAAAATTTGCAGGGAGGCTAGGACACGTGTATTCCAGAATACCCAGAAATCGTTTTGGGAAATTTCAGCCGAAGACAGATTTATTAAAATAATTAATTATTTTTAATGGATGCCTAAGTCTAAACTTAGGAAATTAAAATAATTAAAGGGTATTAATTAAACTAGCGGTGAAACTTCTAGAAGAAGATGAGGATCGAGCCAAAATGATCTAAGCCATTGATTAGAATCTAATCTGGGTCGTTGATTGATCAACGAGAAGATTATAAGAAGAGGTTTGATGGGCATTTGGAAAATACATAGGGTGAGAGATCGGAGATCAATTTTCTCAAGAGAGCAACACAGCAGTTGCCGGAGAAGGTGATCGAGGAGATTTCTTGAAGTGAGGGGCAGGGATAATTTTCCGAAGGAAGTTTTCCTGATCCGGAGAGTGCAAAGCAGAGAGGGAAAACAGTAGTCCGGAGAGGCAGCGTAGAGATACGTTGTGGCAGCACAGAGCTTCAGAGGGAGTCTGTATTTTTGTTCGGGAACAGTCAGGGTCTAGTGCCGAAGTCAGGGTGTGAGACAGGGAGGCTAGATGACCCAAGTTTCCAGCGAGCATAGGATCAGGAGGAGGCGCAGCACAGCCCCAGCAGCAATGACGCAGTAATTGCGTGGGTGTGACACAATACTGCGCAGAGACAGTGCAAAGGCTCATCTCCAGTGCAGATCAGTGCCAAATTTCCCAATGACAGGGCGAGATCATCTCACTATCTTTTTTCCCAATTAGATCTCTGTATACGATTGCCAGTTTGGGCATCCGAAGAATTGTATTCAGAAATTACTGCATAATAATACAAACCCTCAGCGGTTGCATCGGTTTTCCCACATTGGGTTTTTTTGGGGACATTTGTCCAAAAACAACAATGTCACTTGTGTGTGTGTTATTTCTTCTTGCTCAGTTCTTATTTCTGCATATTATTTAAGTTGTGAATGTTGCAGTGGTATTTATTTCAATGTTTACCGTATAATATTGTAAATAACTTGATTCAGTAGGAGAAATATAATCATTGGTTGCAATAGTGATTCGGGGATTCCCGGAGCACAGATGAAGCAAGACAACAAACCGGAAGAGACAGGCGTTGGAGAAAAGGAGGGAGATCTAAGTGTTGCGTAGGCAGCAGATCGAATCCCCAGAGGGATTGCGCAGTCCAAGCAAGGAGGGAAAGATTCTCAAGGAAGATCTCTCTCTGAGTGAGTTGATAGAGTGGTAAGGGTGAAAATCCCTATCCTCAAGGAACCCCTACTGCAGCAAAAATGAATTTACTTCTCTACTTGATTTTAATATACATTATCAAGTTATTTTCTGAAAAATACTGAAGTAAATTACTTTTGCAGCCTACACCAATTTAATTTGATTACATGGAACAAGAAACTAAGCAAAGAACAAGATACATAGGATACTGTCATTTTTGGACAAAATATTCCCCAGAAAAACCCAATGAGGGAAAACTGGTGCAGCAGCTCTGAGGGTTGTATATTATTAAGCAGTAGTTCTGAATACAATGTTGGATGCCCTCCCAGCAATCCAGTTACAGAGAAAAATATAATGGCGGAAAACTAAGTGAGATCACCTCACTTCACCTAACAGTTTCTGGTTGATCCGCAACAGAACTCGCTAACCCCGACTATCTCTGCATTGGCCCTGCGTCAGCCTTACAAGCTCTGCGTCAACTCTGCACTCTCTTCTACCTCCTGGAGCTTCTGCGTCAACCTTCCCTGGTTGTTCCTGCAGTTCCGAATTTCTACGTGAGGGCAGCTTCTCCTCTGCGTTGGTTCTCCCTAGTTCAACATCAGGCCTGCATGGGCCCAGACTGGCCCAGCGTCAGTCCCTCTAAGTGTTGCACTGCCTCCACCAGTGGCTCTCCGCCTCTCTGCACAGTATTCTCGAACTATCCCTGCTCCTCTGTTGCAGAATGATCACTTAGTTCGAATTTCTTAGCTTCCTAGCCCAAAAAATTTCGAACTCTAGATCAATTCATTCTCTTCGTGTGTATTTCTAAATGAACCCCAAGCCTCCTTCTTATACTTTTCTCGTTGAGACTTCAACGGCCGAGATTAAATCTCTAATCAATGGCTAAAATTAAAAATTTGATTTTATCCTCTTTCTAGAACATTCTCACCCATATTTTGATTAATACCCATTAATACTTCAATTTTCCTAAGTTTAGACTTAGGAATCTCATTAAAAATATTAATTATTTTAATAAAACACAATCCGGGTGGAATTTCACCAAACGATTTATGGGTTCTTTAGAACTCATGTGCCTTAGCCTCTCCACCAATTTTCATGGCTAAAGCACATCCAATGCTACCAAAAACTAACAGTAAGATTTCCAGATCGAGATTTGTTAGCAATTGTTGGGGCAGAAAAACGTCAAAAGGAAGAAGACACTTTTTGAGGGAATTTCTTCCTTAGAGAATTCCTAGCCAGGGATTTCGATTTCTCAATTGCTGAGCAGCAAGAGAGAGGAGGCAGTTCGACATTTTGTTGGCAGAGATGACAGCTAATGGGCTAAGAAATCAAGATCGGTTGGATGGAGCATCCAACTATGTGATCTGGAAGGCTAGGCTCTCTTGCCTTCTGGATGAACATAATCTCAAAGGCTATGTCGATAGTGTGGTAGCTGAACTTGTAGATGCGGATCCACTCAAAAATTACAAGGTTGAAATGGCAAAGGCCAACGATGGAGTAAAGGTGAAGTGAACAAAGTTTGTACTTCCCGTTAAATACTTCAAAAAACTTGGAATATAAAGATCTCCATTGAGATACAAGAATATATATTAGAAAATATGAATAAGAATGATGATACAATTGAGAGTGAGGGGCTTGCTTATATACCAAGCAAGTGTCCCTTTATGAATAGTGATATCTCCTTAGACATGCCTCTTTGTTTAACTAATTATTACTTATTTACATATTATTATGTTTATTATTTATTATCTATATTTATTACTTTTACATAATCATATTCATAACATTGCCTTCCCCTTCCAAAAACTTTATCCTCAAAGCTTGTTGATGAAATGACTTGACCTCTTTTTCCTACTACGAACGTCTTCTCATCTAGGTATAGTCATCTTTGTCGATACAAATTGATATGATACTTGGAGTGATATATAAAATTGTCGCAGGAAGGAAGGATCTGACCAACCTAAATTAATCTTTTGTGAATTTTTTTGATCACTGGAAACTTGTGATGAATTGTTTTCACTGGTCTGAGTTGTGCCCACTACAGTGTTCTTCAAAACATAAGTTTGTTGTTTATGTTCTGAGTGATACGGATTCATAGATTGATTGAGATGTTTTGTTCTTGTGATTCGGATGATGATAAGGAGTTCTTCTGGTTGGACTTTCCCTTATCATGCTAGTGCCAGTTCCCTTATTTCCTTTAGGTGTTGTTGTTGTTGAGTTGGCATCATCATTTGCAATGTTCATCATTTTAACTGCAACTTCTGAATATGTTTTAACTTATTTTGGTTTCTCATCCTCTTGAGTCGTGATATTAAATGGATTGGTCTTTATTCATTTACCTTCAACTTGGATTGATGACTTGGACATGTCTTTCATGATAAGTTCTTCTAACTTGTTTTCCAATGATTTCTTATCATCCTTAAGTTTCTTAATTTGAGTGAATAGACTTCGATTATGGTTTCTGAGACGTAAAAGTTCCTCATTTTCTGAGTCAACTTTATTTTGGTATTCAAGCTTCTCAACTTTTAAAAACTTGATTTGTTCTAATAATCTTTGGTTAAGGTTCTTTAAGCATAAACTTTCCTCTTCTTTTCTTGATAGACTTTCATTGAGTTTATTTTCAAAAAAATTATTTTCTTGTTTTCACTGGTGTTTCTTAGATTTACATTTTCTTACTTGTGTAAGTAGCTTCTGATTATGCTCCTTCAAACATGAATTTTCCTTATTTTTATTGGATATGACTTCTTCAAGCTCTTTTTGCTTCTTTGATACTATTTTTGGATTCTCTTAAAACATTAGTTTCGAAATATCCTTAAAATCTTTTGCTGAAAGCATTATCAATTTTGATTTCGTTGTCATGCCTTGGAACGTGACCATCTTCTTCTTGTAAGGGAACATCAAGAATTTAATTTATGTATTTAGAATGAACGTACCTAATTCCTTGAACCAAAGTCAACCGAGAATTATGTCAACCTTTTTGTCAAGCATAGTTACAACACAAAATTGAGATATGTACTCATAATGATCAATTGTCACTTGTAAATCATTAATATCATATTATTTTCCTCCAAAAAGACCTTCTCGTTCGCCTATATTTGGCTCTATAATTAATAGTTGATTTGCCAAATTGATTATGTAATTATTCTCGGTGTTTGTATTAATAGTGATAATAAATTATTTCCTTTGGATACACCCTTTTAATGTAAATAATCTAAAAATCTACAATTGGAATACCTTTATAGGAAAATCTTCTTTCTTTTGTTTCTGAATTAGACTCCATCTTTTCTTCTTCGAATGAGCCTAGGGTTTTTAAAAGTAACACCTTTAACTTTTATTTTCCTCAATTATATATTTTTTCCCACTTTTAAAAAAGTTAATATAACTCCACTATTTAGATTAATTGCACCTTATATTTGTTATAATGTTTTTAAAAAAGTACTCTTCCTTTGTTGCAATTTGTTATCCTTATGTCTCTTTATAGTTCTAAATTTAACTCTTTATAAACTTTAATATATGGATCTTTCAAGTAATCTTTTATAATAATACCTGCTTTGTACTTATATATATTGTCAATAATTTTATGACTTAAACATTTCTTTAAAATACTCCTTTATAATATAATACTTCTCTTTATATATTTTTTATTTATAATCTTTTTTTTTCTTTTTGAAAAGTTACAACCCTAGTGAAACGTGGTTATTCACCTTTTTGGGGTATAATATAAAATATATGTCCACTTATGTGCTTTTGACTCGATTAATTTTCTCCATGTAAAAACATACCATTCACATAAAGAGATTTTGTATTCCTTTTGTTTTTCTCTTACCTTGAAAATACCATGGCAATTACCATGGGTAGCTAAAACCATGAGCTTCTAAACCACTTAATGAAGAATCAAGATAATATTATATACTATTCCTTCTCTTACGTATAGTTTTAAAGATATTTGGAAAGATTCCCATTTAACTTTATCATGCACTTTTTATCAGTAATGTAAAACCTTTTTATATATATGAATGTTCTCCTTCAAAATTTACAACGGATTATATATATCTTTTTTTCTAATAGTATATTTTTATATGATTTTTTCTTTAAATTTTTTTATTTTTATTTTAATTTATAATGTACTTTTTTTTTTTTTCTCTCTTTTTCTTTGAATATCTTCCTTTTTTCTTTATTTTTATTTTTTAATCTTTATATGTACTTTTTTTTTATTTTCTCTTTCTTTTTCTTTGACTATCTTCCTTTTTTCTTTATTTTATTTTTTTTGTTTAATGGCCAAAGGCCTCTGATGAATTAGCGACAGAGAAACTCCAAAAAGTGTAGCTAGTCGCTTCAATCTCGATGGTAACAATGTTGACGAAACCTAGATGACCAAGGGCCTGGATCAGAGAGCGTGACTATGTGCAATGGTGGAACAGCCAGACGATCGAACTACTCTGATACCAAATGAAGCGAACAAAGTTCGTACTTCCCGTTAAATACTCCAGAAAACTTGGAATATAAAGATCTCCATTGAGATAGAAGAATATATATTAGAAAATATGAATAAGAATGATGATACAATTGAGAGTAAGGGGCTTGCTTATATACCAAGCAGGTGTCCCTTTATGAACGGTCATGTCTCCTTAGACATGCCTCTTTGTTTAATTAATTATTACTTATTTACATATTATTATATTTATTATTTATTATCTATATTTATTACTTTTACATAATTATATTCATAGCAGAGGGATCATGTTGGATGTCACAGAGTTCGCAAAGGGACTGCCAAGGAGATGTGGAATGTCTTGGCTACGTTGTATCAAGGATCTTCCGAGCAGTAGAAGATGTACTTGGAGGAGAAAATGAGATCCACGAGGATGCAGAAGGGGGAACGCATTGATCCATTCCTATCAAAGCTTTAGGAGGTTCGAGACTCGTTGGCAGCTGTAGGATCAACGCCTCAACCCATCGAGATGGTGAGGTTGGCCCTAAATTTAGTCTCAGAAGAATGGCAAGTGTTTGTCCCGAGTATCTTGGGCAGAGAGAGATTGTCAGATTGGGAAGGGATGTGGGTCACTCTTCAACAGGAAGAGATGGGGCGAGACTTAGTCAAGTGCAAACTTGATAGTAGAAACAGCAGTGAGACGAAGCCCAAGGAGGAGGAAGAGAATGCAGCGCTTGCATCAAAGGGGCAACAAGAGTAGTGAAGGCGGAAGGATGTCTCAAAGATCAAATGTTTCTGGTGTCGTGAATTTGGTCACTACGCTACACAGTGTCCTCTCAAGAAGGACAAGGACGAAAAACATGATCCACATGTTGCAACCGCAAAGATCGAGGAGTAGGAGTTTTCCATGGTTACCCAGATACCTCTAGGGGAGAGGTGAGGTGATCTAGCGATGTAATTCGAAAGTACTACAGATCAGCAGTATCCTTGAGGAGTCCACCTCTTGGATCAATACCTTGCTACGGGAGCCCATATCAAAAGTAACCGGATGAACCCATGTCAGTTGGTGCAGAGGAGTGCCGAAGTGACAGTTGCAGTGGCTAGGAGCGACAGACTGAGCAGTTCAGAGCAGAGTTGGCAGCACTGCAATTGGCATAGTGCAGAGTAAGCAGCAATGCAGAGGCTTCAAAGAGTCAACACAGAGACTAGCAACAGTAAGAAATCCAGCAACAGATGCATCATGCTAAACACTTGTTCAGTATTTTGAATATTTTTCTGTTGCAAATGTTGTAGAAGGCAACAACAACGGTTGGAGCAGAGTTGCAGTGTAGTGCAGTTGGCAGCAGCATGCAGAGTCAGAAGCAACACGAATGCATCATCTGTGCAACAGTTGGTGGGCAGTTATGTCAGACATTAGCAGCACAGAGGGAGATGTTACAGAGTCAGGGTGATGCTTCAACGGGTTGCATTACTAGAGCACATTCCTCGCTAAGAGGGAGTGTTGATTTCTGGTAGCATCGGATGTGCTCTAAGCCTCAAAATTTGCAGGGAGGCTAGGACACATGTATTCCAGAATACCCTGAAATCATTTTGGGAAATTCCACCTGAAGACAGTTTCATTAAAATAATCAATTATTTTTAATGGATGCCTAAGTCTAAACTTAGGAAATTAAAATAATTAAAGGGCATTATTTAAACTAGCAATGAAACTTCTAGAAGAAGACGAATATCAAGCCAAAATGATCTAAACCATTGATTAGAATCTAATCAAGGTCATTGATTGATCAATGAAAGGATTATAAGAAGAGGCTTGATGGGCATTTGGAAAATACATCGGGTGAGAGATCAGAGATCGATTTTCTCAAGAGAGCAGCATAGCAGTTGCCGGAGAAGGTGATCAAGGAGATTTCTTGCAGTGAGGTGTAGGGATAATTTTCCGAAGGATATTTTCCCGATCCGAAGAGTGCAAGGCAGAGAGGGCAGAGAGTAGTCCAGAGAGCCAACACTGGGCCATGCAGAGGCAGCGTAGAGCTACGTTGTGGCAGCGCAGAGCTTCAGAGGGAATCTGTATTTCTGTTGGAGAACAATCAGGATCTAGTGTCGGAGTTGGGGTGTGAGAACGGGAGGCCAGAGGACTAAAGTTTCCAGCGAGCAAAGGATCAAGAGGAGATGCAACACAATCCCAGTAGTAGTGATGCAGTAACTACGTGGGTGTGACACAGTACTGCGCAAAGAGCGCAGAGGCTCATCTCCAAAACAGAACAATCCCGGATTTCCCAGTGATAGGGTGAGATCATCTCACTATCTTTTTGCCCAGTTAGATCTCTGTATAGGATGGCCAGTTTGGGCATCCGAAGAATTGTACTTAGAAATTACTGCATAATAATACAAACCCTCAATTGTTGTACCGGTTTTCCCACAATGGGTTTTTTCCGGGGACATTTGTCCAAAAACAACAATGTCACTTGTGTGTGTGTGTTATTTGAATTTCTTCTTGCTCAGTTCTTGTTTCCACATATTATTTAAGTTGTGAAGGTTGCAGTTGTATTTATTTCAATGTTTACCATATAATACTGTAAATAACTTGATTCAGCATGAGAAATATAATCAATTGCTGCAGTAGTGATTCGGGGATTCTGAATTTTCACATCAAAGGCATACAGGATCTACATTCCTAGTAGCAAGAAGATTGTAGTGAGGCGAGATGTAAAGTTCATGGAAGACAAAGCTTTCAGAAGATCTCGAGAAATGCCTATAGGTGATCAGTCGGCATAAGTTCCGTTAGTCCAGCAACAGGGACAGCAAGTGGGGCAAGCAGGAGAACAATCACAGGGATCGAGTACGGTGACCAGTACGAATATTTCCTCAAGGGTAGGAGATCCAGGGATTTCTCAACAGACAGAGCAATAGGAACAGGAGGAAGAACTGATTGAACCTCCCACAACCAGTGGTAGAGCCAGTAGGGAAGTGTGTCAGACCTTGAGGGACACAGAGGAGTTTTTCGGAGCTCCTAGGACAGACAAGAGACAGCGCAGGCAACCTGATAGATATCAAGCTTTGGTAGCTCAGGTTACAGAACCCTCCATCTTTCAGGAAGCCGCACAGCATAGGGGTGGGTGGGGATGCCATGGTAGAAGAATATAGTTCTACCATGACAAATGATGTTTGGGAGGTAGTGCCTAGACCAGAAGGCAGATCAGTTGTAGGTTCCAGATGGATCTACAAGATCAAGTACGCTGCAGATGGCAGTGTAGAGGAGTACAAGGCTAAATTCGTGGCAAAGGGGTATGCACAGAAGGAAGGGATAGACTATGAGGAGACCTTCGCCCCAATTCCTAGATATACCTCTATCAGATCCGTTATATCCCTAGCAGCGCGGTTAGGATGGGAGATTCACCAGATGGACGTCAAGACAACATTCTTGAACAAGGTGATAGAAGAAAAAGGTGTATATAGAGCAACCTTAAGGCTTCGAAACTCATGAGAAGCACACTCATATATGCATGTTGAAGAAAGCCCTATATGGGCTCAAACAAGCACCCCAGGCATGGTATGGTCGGATTGACAGTTATTTGCAACAGTTGGGATTCATGGAGAGTGATGCAAATTGCAATCTCTACTATTTGATGATGGAGAATGAGCCTCTCATTCTGATTTTGTATGTAGATGACATGTTTCTAACAGGATCATCAAGGCTCATAAAGGACTGCAAAAGGAATCTTGAAGCAGAATTCGACATGAAGGATATGGAATTGACGCCCTATTTTCTAGGATTGGAAGTATGGCAGAATAATGGGGAGATCTTCCTTGGACAAGAGAGATATGCTACAGATATTTTGAAGAGGTTCAGAATGCAGGATTGTTGACCCATGATGACGCCCATGATCACCAATTGGAAGAAGATAGATGCATCAGGGGACAAAGAAGTTGACCCCACCTTATACAGACAACTCATTAGGTTGCTCATGTATCTAGTCAACACTAGGCCAAACATATGTTTCGCTCTCAATACCCTTAGTCAATTCATGGTAGAACCGAAAAGGGTACATTAGGCAGCAGCTAGACACATTCTTAGATATGTGCACAGAACAGTCGGATTTGGGTTGAAATACACTCGAGGAGATGACGTTAGATTATGCGGATTCACAGATGCAGATTGGGCAGGTAATTTAGTGGACAGAAAAATTGCCTTCGGGTAATGTTTTAGTGTTGGATCAGGGATGGTCTCTTGGTGCAATAGGCAGCAGAAGTCAGTAGCACTGAGCGCAACAGAAGTTGAATATATGGTAGCTAGCACAGTTACATGTGAATCTATATGGCTTAGGAAGTTGCTAGTGAGTTTGTTCAGGAAGAAGATGGGAGCGACCAGTGTTTACTGTGAATCGTGATAATCAGAGTTGCATAAAACTCTATAAGAATCCAATATTTCATGATAGGTTGAAGCACATTGATATCAAATGTCATTTCATCAGACACTGCGTTCAACATGGGGCAGTCCAACTGGAGTGTGTTCCCACGGGAGATCAGGTAGCAGACATACTCATGAAATCTCTAGGGAGAGCTAAGTTCATCCAGCTCAGGGAAGAGATGGGTATGGTGGAGAACCCGTTTCAGTAGCAAAAACAGATGGATTATCAGTTGTAGCAGCAGGAGATAAGAGGGAGTTGCAGTGCAGATGCAATAGTTGGCAACAGTATAGCAGGGTCAACAACAGCACAGATGCAACACATATCAAAGTTGCGCATTAGTTGATGGGCAGAGCAACTAGACATCAGCAACATGACAGGAGGTGGTGCAGAGATAGGGTGTTGCTTCAGTGGGTTGCAGCGCTGGAACACATTCCTCGCTAGGAGGGAGTTAGTTTTTCTAGCATCGGATGTGTTCTAGCCTTGAAATTTTGTGGAGAGGTTAAATACATGAGATCTCCAAAACCCAGAAATCATTTCTTGAAATTCCACCTAGAGACGACTTAATTAAAATAATTGATCACGTTTTTAATATTTCCTAAGTCTAAACTTCGGAAATATGATTAATTAAAGGGTATTAATCAAGTCATGGTGAGAATTTTCTAGAAGAAGACATGGATCGAGTTCTGGTTAATCTTAGCCATCGATTATGTTTTGATCTTGGTCGTTGATGTCTCAACGAGAGATTATAAAAAGAAACTCGATGGGGCTTGGAGAACACACACCAGCAACTACTTAGTTGCCCAGGCAAATCGATTTTCTCAGTGGCTGAAGTTCATCAGAGGAAATACAGCCAAAGGGTGAGTTGCAAGGGGGAGAGAGAAGATATCAGCAGTGATCCGGGAAGTGCAGAACGAGTTCCGGAAGAGACGGGAGGAGGAGAGATGCAATCCACTAGAGCTCTGCGTAGTTTCTTCGCAGAGGGTGACGCAGAAACCTAGCGTATGGACAGAGGGTTCATCTCGGGGTCAGGGAGTCATTGTGGAGAGTAAGAAACTTGTCACTAAAGTTCTCTCAGTATTTTTTCTCTGTTCTGATGTCTGAATTCTTGTACTTGAATTTCTACTAAAGAATTAATAAAGAAACCCTCATCTGCTACACCGGTTTTCCCAAGTTGGGTTTTTTTGGGGACAATTGTCCAAAAATAACTGCGTCAATATTTTTATGTGTGCTAAAATTTCTCTAATTTTCCTGCATTAATTTTCTACAATATTTGTTTTGTGAAGGTTGCAGCGTATATATTTCAATATTTGTCGTAGGAAATTGCAAATAGTTCGTTTAATTAGTTCAACAAATAGAAGAAATATTATTAGTTGCTGCAGTAGGATTTTGGGTTTCGGAATTTTCACACAAAGGAGAGAACTTGGTTGGCAGAATATGATCTCTCAGAGTGTTGTTGGGTGCGCTCGCAGATGGGTCTGGCCTTAGAGTTCTTTTACTAAGCTTATAGACTCTAGAAGCAGTGTGAATCTTTCCCATTGAAGGTCCTGGAACATTCTCATCTGAAAAGTTCCAATGATTATTAATTTTATTTTTATGTAATTTTACCGTGTCAAAATGTTTATAGGACAGGACAAGAAATTACAACATCTCTTCCATACTGGGTTGGAGAGTGCCTCTTGGCGCAATCAAATAGATCACAGGCTTTGGAAGTTGGACTGAAGGACAAGAGGCCATGGACTACACTGCCAAGTTAAGCGGATGGAAACAAAGGAATAGAAACTTATACACCATTAGAGAGTAGATAAACTAGTCTTTGCAATAAAAATGGAGCTAATACCCCTCATGTCAACAAGGGTACACATATACTTTTCCAGAATTTCACACCATTGTAAGCCCAAGGTCACAAGTCAAAAGCCTTGTAACAACCAAGTGAGGCCCTATATTAGCTGTCCTAGACCTTGTGTTTGGTCAGACCATGGTCGGTCGCTTTGAGTTCATCTCTAGCTCCTTTCGTCCTCAATAGGATTGGAAGGCCTTGGATGGGCTTACATGAGGAATTATGGTTTTAAAAGAGCCTACTTTTGTTGAGGTGATCAATGGTGTATGGGCCAGTCCAGCCTGCATCAAGGTGCACCTATGTCTTACTATATGGTTATGTGTCTGTAGATTTTGTATGTGGCCTTGGCCTTGGTGCAGAGCCCCTTAGTATTCTCATACAAAATATATAGAGATATTCTTATTTCTAATTCTATTAAAACCAGCATAATACAAACAGTTTCATATATACATACATATTAAGTATTTATATGGTTATTAATTAAATTTAAACATGAAGTTTTGAAATATCATGGTTACGAATATTAATCATCATTATTTAAATTTCTTTAATGTGATATGCATATTACAATTTTTTTCAAAAAAGTTGTCTGTAATTTTATTAATAAAAACGAAATTGCAATATAACAAATTGAGGAGACTTAGTATTTTTATTATTACTTTTTAATTTTTATTACATTTTTGATAGATTTTTATTTATATTATTATTGTTTTATTTAAATGTATGTGATGTGAATGGAGCCAACATCATTATTTTTTAATATCTAACATCTCACTGATCTAATGCTCCACTACAACATCTCCTGCATACTGGGCTGTAGAGTGCCTCTCAGCACAATACATAATCCATAGAGGCTAAGTACTCTCACAAAAATGGAATCATATGTTCAAGCTTTAATTTCAGCCTAAAAAATGCAACAGCAACGCAACATCAAATTAAAAGTAAACAATTAAAGACAAGGCAGGACAAGAGCATTTATATTTGTGGTTACTGGCCAGACAACAAATCATCCAGCCATAGGCAACATCTTTCATTACTTAATAAAGAGAACCTAAACACAAATTAAAGGTTATTTGGAAAAAGATAGCATTTTTGCATGCACACATGAAAATAAGAAAGACTGGAAATGCCAAATCCACGTAATGCCTGATAATAAGTATAGAAAGCATGCCTGCTACCCATGTAACTTGATCTACCCACGAATCTACGTATGGAGGTCGCCCTGACCTGCATTGGCAATGAACAGTTTCATGATTTTTTACACTGGAGCTAGATTTTGACATTATGTCAACATAGGCATTTCAACTAGGCCTTGCTACAATATCATGTTCACTGTCTCTTCCTACTTCATAGCATCT
Organism: Pinus taeda; assembly: GCA_000404065.3. Lineage (NCBI taxonomy): Eukaryota > Viridiplantae > Streptophyta > Pinopsida > Pinales > Pinaceae > Pinus > Pinus taeda. The sequence goes on from APFE031597328.1 coordinate 194,702, forward strand.
CTTTTAAGTTTTACTACATAGAGACACTGACAACGACCTGTAAAATGAAACAACCTTTAATACTAAAATAATGTTTCCACTTCGACTCCATGGAGATGAAAACTTTAAAATAACAAATAGGGTATAGCACATCAACACAGATGGATGTAATCAAGATAAGTAAAGAATCCATGCTAGATATACCTGCTCAGGCTGACAGCTTCAATGCCCCTTGCAACTGCTGCTTTACAGATAGCCGAACCAACAAAACCACTGCCTCCAAAAACTATTATCTGCAATCAACAGATTTTATTGGGACATCATGTTGCTGGCCTTGCAAAAAATGCCCACAAGATAGTCCCACATGGAATTACATTTTCCCTGTCATTACTCACCTTTTCTGTCTTGACATCAGCCACAACATCTATTGGAACAGATGAATAGTCTAGCCCACTGCTGCTCTCAGTAGAATAACTGCACTGAATATGCCGCCTGCACTAACACTAAAAACAAGCATAAACATAGATTATCCTTCATTGAAAAAATTTCAAGAACTCTCCCTGCTCTCTGTGCAACACTTATCAATACAGTTCTTTCTCATTATGTCTCGTCTATATGCAATGTACATGCAACCCATAAAGCTACAAGAAACTAATATATTTCCTTCAATGTCTAATATTTTCAAATACAATTGTGGGAGAGTGATCGATGCAGGAATGAAAAACAAAAAGCTGGAACATGGAAAAAGACCTAAAATTACAACACTAGAGAACTAAAATCACATCAGACATTTTTATTCTCAATGTTTCAAGCCAGCAAGTGTGGCTCATCCTCAGGACAGAGATAGGAAATCTGATCACGAGTTGAGAGATAAATAGGTGAGAGATGCAAGGTCAGAAAGGAAGAGAGATGTTAGGTTAGATGAACATTAGGAGGCCAATATGAGAAATTCAACAATTAAGAATAAAATTATCAAAAGAATTGATGATTTTTTTTTATTAAAGGAAAATATTCAAAAAGATATAAACTGTTAAAAAAAAAATTATAAAATTAACCAAAAGGTAAAATTTAATTAAGGATTGTTTATTTAAAATTATATAATAAAATAATTAATTTTATAACTATTTGACATATTAATAACTTTATTTTTATATATTGATCACATATATTTCTTTAGTATTATTAGTTTTTTTTGACTAATTAAAATTGTATACTAGTATGTCTTATTAATAATACATATTAATAATATATTAATATGTATATTACACAGATTAGTTTGTAGCAGTGTTGTTAATATCTGCGATATTTTCAAAATATCGGCGAAATATTGCACGACAACCCAAAATTTTGCCGGGCATGCGGGGCCGTGGCTATCAAAAGGACTTTTGTGGTTTTCTGCATTTTTGTGATTTTATGCATCTTTTAATGTTTGTCAATTTTTTCCGATATTTTGCTGACATTGCCAAAAAGATGTTTTCAGGACCCTCGCCAATATTTTGCCGATGCCGATATTATCAACACTAGTTTGTAGTAATTATTATTATTATTATATATATAATATCCAGGTTAATTTTTTATTATTTTTATTTTTTCATGATTTATTTATTATATAAATTTTAAATAATAAATTTTAATTAAATTTGACCTTTTTGGTTAATTTATTTTATTTATTTATTAATTATTTATTGTATATTGAAATTAAAAATCTTTAATTAAATTTTACCTTTGGTTAATTTTATAATTACTTTTTAACAGTTTATACCTTTTTGAATATTTTCCTTTAGTCAAAAAAAAAGCATCAACTATTTTCATCGTTTTATGTAATTGTTAAATTTCTCACATTGACCTCCTAACATTCATCTAATCTAACGTCTTTTCTCCTTTCTGACCTTGCATCTCTCACCTATTTATCTCTCAACGTGTGATCAGATTTCGTATCTCTGTCCTGAGGATGAGCCACATTTGCTGGCTTGAAACGTCCACAATCAAAATATCTGATGTGAGTAATCCAAAAATGCTTGAACATAACTAAAATCATGTTATTGACAATTAGATATGGATTTATAATTCATACTGAGCTGTATTATTCATTATCTTCCTCAGGAAATCATACAAGATCTTTGGCACATAGAAGGAGCATTAAACAAAGTACAATGAATGATTTTACGCACAGCCTACAGAACGGCATCTTTCTAGGCTCTAAAAAGAATTTGAACATTGTGAAAATAATGCTATGTTTCAGAACTTTGAAATGTATGTTTCCACAAACTTCAAAAACAATGCATCTGGTATTGGAGGAAGAGAGCGCTCCAAAAATGCTTTCCAAGTTTACTTGGACTTTGAGGACTTCGGCTTTTTGCTGATCTAGGGTTCTGCGTTGGGCCTGATTATCTGAAGGCATAAGTGCCCATTTCCAATACTTTTGCAGCATTAATGGCATTGTTGACCAAGGAAGCTGATGGAGCATTAACTTGTGAGCATACAAAAAGAAATAATAGAGGCAGGGAATTTTTCAATGCTATCTTCTGCTTTGGGTGAGAAAGCCCAAAGGACTCTTTAGTTCGCATCACTAGTGTTTGCTTTGCCTGAATCAATAACTGATGATTGAAAAGAATTTGAAGATAAAGAAGACCAGCAGCCAGCAGGCTGTGGATTTATTATCAACCTCTTATTGAATTGCAGTTAAGAATATTCCAACATCCATTGAAGATGGAATTGATCAAGTGAATGGATTGAAAATTTAGGAATATATTCAGTTATTGCAATTGTATGGTAAGACTTCCTGCCAGGAAATTCTTGGACGGCTGGTTAAAATTAAAATGGAATGTCAAGAATCTTAAAATCAAACAAAGGTATTTTACACGTAGTGTTTTTTCCTACTTTCAAACAAAATGTACTTAACCAAAGCAATTTCACAACATCGTAGGGACTAGATTATTTCAAAGAAATGGATGCCAAACTTATGCATAATATGTTTAATGAATCCTAAGATTTATTGGGATTGAAATTTAAAGTTTATCTATCCCTTACAGCAACTCCCACTAAGAATTGTTTGCACCATTTAGGGAATACATTCCTCTATCAGGGTCAAAAAAATATCTGGATCAAACATTTAGGAAAATCTGTGATTAAATTAGCAAATCTGTCCCTTGAAGAAATTCAGGTTAAAATTAGTAACTATAAAGTAAAATACAGAGCATTACATTTTGGTTACACATATGCATGTTTTCATTGCAGAGCAAGGGCATAGAACAAAAAGAATCCAAACACTTTGTATCCTTACTACTTGACCTGCATAAGATTCACCGTCCCATAAGCAGAAATGATTGGTGATTGAATGAAAAAAACCTAGACCATTGAGAATGGTTGACCCTAGAGAGCCTGTGAAAGAGACACAAAATAATTAATACCTCTGTCTAAAGACTAAAATTGAGGCCCTACTTTTTATTTGTCTTGCATTTTGCCCTTCTTGCTCGGGATACAACTAATTGGAAATTCACCTATTGGCAATTTCACTGTGAAACAGAGCTGGAAATAGGTGTGTTGTTGGTTTCCTAGGATCTTTACACTTTTCCTCAAGAAAAGGGAGGACTTGGCTTCCCCAATAGATGTGCGCAGAGGACTGTGCTAGTTGCAAAATAGGTTGTCAGAGCCATTAGTGGTAATGCTCCTGGAAAATACTGATTCAACACCACATTCATAATGTTGTTCATATCCATGGCATACCTAGTTCTTTTGGTCTTTGTGATATAATTGGTGCAGTCAAGGCCTTCAGGATCTTCAGTTAAAACATTTCCAATCATATATTACAAGCTTAACAATTGGCATTTCATAACAGTAGTGGAACTATGAGGATTATCAACAAAACTGGGATATGTCCATCGTCAACACAATCAATTTGGACTGTCACAACAGAACGAGGACAACTTCGTCCAATGCTTGCCTTTGCATGCAATTGCAAACGTCTTGTCAAGAAAGACTTTCATACATGGGGTGATTTTGCAGGACAAGAATGCAGTCATGTAGATCTCCATGAGCACACTTAATCATTCCCACCAACTATACACAGTTCACCAACGAACCTTTACTGCACTATGTCAGATATTTCCAAAAGACTGCCTATTCAAGCTCAAACTGCATATCCAGGGGTTCAATTTGAAAGATTCTAGATGGTCTTATGGGGATTCATTTATGGATTACTGAACCAAGGAACACCAGGACAAGATCCAACCAACTAGTCCAAGAGCCGATCATCTTAATAGGAAGTGAAATGTTGAAGATCATTGAAGTTGGTGGCTCTAGAGGTTTCATGCTATTTTGAAATCACGTGCTTCTTTTAATGCCCAAGTAGTTGTTTGGTTGGTTCTTTGTAACAATTAGCAATAAAAAATCAATTGCATCACACCGAGTTAGCACCTCACAATTAGAGTGTATAAAACTGAATATTATATAATAATATTTTAATTAATATAGATTAAAAAGAATTAAATTAATCTTTAAAATTTCCAAAATTGAAAGTTCTAATTCTTTCCTGTCACATTCTATTCATTTCACTGCTCTTCGAAATTATTAATTTTTAATTAATTATTTCTTTAATAAATAAAAAGGTTGGTCCTTTTAACCCTAATTTCATTATCTAATTCTTTCCGGTCAATTCAATCAATTTCTCTTTGAAATTATCAATTTTTAGTTATTTCTCTAAAAAAAATGGGTCCTTTTAACCCTAATTTCATTATCTAATTCTTTCCAGTCAATTCAATCAATTGCTCTTTGAAATTATCAATTTTTAGTTATTTCTCTAAATAAAAAATTGGTCCTTTTAACCCTATTTTGATTACTCTCTGGTCCATCTCTTTTCTCCTTGTAAAAACTCCCTTCCCCCCTCCTTCATGGTCATCCTTTTCTAGTCGTTACCTCATCTCCTACCCCCCACCCCGTTTTTTCTATTTAACCTAGTTCAGTTCTTTACTTTCATTCAAAAGCTTCACTGTCCCTGATGATGAGTGGAGTGTCCACTCGAAATGTCAGAAGTTTCACACATTTGCCACAGTTTTCTCCAGAAACAACAGCATATGATATGAATTTGAACTGTAAAAGCGACGCTTGCAAATAATATAGTCATTATTAATAAAAGTACATAACCTCGTATTATTAATAATATAGTCATTATTACTAACCTAATAATACTAATAATGATAACATTAACATTTATAATAATAATAATTAAAAAAACAGAATACCAATAATATTAATTATTTTGTCATTATAATAATAATGAGACTATCGGCATCAGATTACATCCACAAGATACGTAGATCTGCAATTAAACAATTTGTCCTATAAATAAAAATAAAAGCCTAAAACACCAAGGAAAGCTTCACATCTGCATAAACAAAAGCAATGAATGCAAAACTCAAAAGTGCAAACACCACATATCAAGATATGAGATCAATCATCAACCCTACAAATGATTAAATATGCTCTACAAAAACAGCAACATGAATGTAGTGAACAGCGAGCAGAAATGTTGTGACAATGATCACTATCTTCTCATTATCACATAAGAAAAATACAATATTGTCCTCAAGGGACTACAATGGCTTCTTTCAAGCCTTCACATTCTTACTATATTTATGTACACAGACCTCACATGTATGAATATATAACCCAGACTAGTGCACCCTCCCTTATCTAGTCAAACTTGATAAGGGAAGAATGTTACACAACTCATCAAAATAGCCTCACTAAATTCAAAGAGTCTATGAATGGTGGGATCATGTAGGTGGTATACTTGAAAAGTTTCATTGTAGCCAACTAGAGTATGGCAAGAGTCTGGGTAAGTTGATGTTTTTCACCTTTCATTAGGAGCGTTGGCCCGTGCACTAGATCCAAAATTCTGAAACGTGAAACAGAAAAGTTTTCTGCCATACCATTTATAAAAAGTCACACCTATGACAAAATGAGTAGGTGTTTGATTAATGATATGAGTTGCACAAACAACCACCTCTCTCAAGAACGAGAGTTTCATTTTCTTGGACTGAAGCATGTAACGATCCATCTTAATGATAGTCCTGCTCTTCCTTTCTGCTGCTCCATTTTGTTTGTGAGTGTAGGGAATAGTGTTATGCGAAGAGACATCCTGAGATATGAAAAATGACTGGAAAGCGTTACTAATACATTCATCTCCACCATTAGTCCCACGACACTTGATTTTCTTGTTGCTTTAATTTTCCACAAGAGATTTGAATTCACAAAACTTTTATAAATACCCCAACCTTAGATTTAATGGTGTGTACCCAAAGAAAGAATGAAAAATCAACAATGACGCTGAACTAGTACTTAGCTCTCCAAATGGAAGATGTAGATGGAAGATGTAGCCATAGGCTCACAGATATCACTATGAATCAATGGAAGAGCCCAAGAAGCTCATGCTATGAATAAATATATAGGAAATAATGTAAAATAATGTAAATGACAATAATCATAAATAATTATTAGTTAATTAGTAATTAGGTTGAAGAGCCATGTCTAAATGAGACATGACTCTCCATGAAGAGACAGCTGCTTGGTATATAAGCAAGCCTCTCATTCTCATTGTACCAATCATTCTTATTCATACATTTAATATATAATATTTGTATACTCATGGATAACTTTATATTCCAAGTCTTCTGGAGTATTTAAAGTGAAGGACGAACTTTGTTCACTTTATTTGGTATCGAAGCAGAAGATCCTCTAGTTGCTTCACCGCTGCACAGAGCCACGCTCTTCGATCCAGGCCCTTGGCCATCGACTCTTCGTCAACTTTATTGTTGTTGCAGTTCAAGCATTTCGCTACAATTGGAGTTTCTCTGTCTCACCATCAAGGTTTTGGCCACATAGAAAGAGTTAAATAATAATAAAAAAACAAAACAAAACAAAAAAATCAAAGATATATATAAAAGTATTAAAAAAAATACCAAAAAAATTATAAAAAAAAAAAATTCAAAAAAAAAATTAAAAGCAAAAATAGTAATAATTAGTTTGGGAAAATAATTCAAATCTCGTCGTACGACTGCAACACGCAGCCAGTGCCACGACGACCTCCGACGATTGTTTCTCCCACGCTGGACAATTTCGATGGCTGCCGGTAGCTTCCGCTCCTCCAGCAACCCTGTTCAGCCAACTTTTTTCCAGCATCTGCAAATTCTTCCATATCGTCATCCCGAGCCTGCCAACCCTGTGCCACAGGCAACCAGCACGTCGTTGCTCTGGTTTGCTACGCGCCATTGTTTTCCGCTTCACAGATTTCATCCATCGCTCTGCCATCTGATAGAAACCTTGTCCCCAACCGTTGTCATTGCAAGTCACAGTTAATTACTGCGGAGACCACCATCTCTCCTAAGACTTGCAGCTCCACGCATGATCTTCTCCGACCACAGCAATCACGCCCCATCACCGCTGCCACACCCGCAACTATTCCCTCTACAAATGTCGTCCTCCTGTTCCATACCGCCACACCGGTCTTGTGTCGCTGCCCAGATTTCCGCATCCACAGTGCCGCATCAGTGTCCGACTCCGTTACAGACCCTGACTCCGTTGCAAACCCCAACTTTCACAGTGGTTTGCGTTGCCGTCGAACCCACATTCCCGTCCGCCTGTCCCCGTTCAACAATAACATAACACCGGTCCTATTAATTGACTTTGTCAACCGTGTGACCCACCACGATTGTCAGGAGGAACCCATTCAAAAGCATTTTTCTTAAACAAAAATCAAGCATTTTGTTTGTGTTTGTCATTTTTTTGAAACTATATTATAAAAACTTTAAAAGAGTTTTAATATATTCATTTGGCATATGTAAAAAAAAAAAAAAGATATATATATATATATATATATTATATCAAAATACAAAGCATTTATTAAAAATATATATACATAATAAAAGAAAATTACATTAAAAAAAACAAAAGTTTATAAAAAATAATAAATAAATAAAAGATATAAAGGAAAGTAGTTAAATATATATATATATAAGGAGGGTTAAAATGTAATAAAGGGATATTTTTAAGAGCTCAAGTTGACATATTGTTGACGTAAAAATATCAACACAAAATAGAGTTTAAATCAGAGATAGAAGAAGGAAGGTTCCAGAAACCTTAATTGGTTATGCTAAAATACTATTTAAAATTAAAGGAACTCTCGCAGGAAAATATGACACTATTGCTATCTCTCCCGCAGAAGATAAAAATATATAACACCTAAAATTGCAAACAAATTAGTAGTTCCAGTGTCAAATATAATCGAAAAATTAGACTGTTTAAAAAAAACAATACGAAATAACTGATTTATAGTTGAACATTGGCGATTATACATTTATATCGCAATTCTCGGTTCAATCCCTATGGACTGACCCAAGTGACATTATTCTAGGATCCCCATGGATAGAAACCGTAGGTTCCTTCATCCTGAATATGAAAAAGAAGTTTTCGACATTTTCATACAAAAATAAAAAAAAAAAATAACATTTCAAGATGTTACATTGAAGCCAAATTCAGTAAAACCAGATGACTTACATGATATTTCAATAGTAATCTTTCAAGAAGGTAAAAAGGTTTACAAAATATGCAAGGAGAAGTTGACAAGATCATTGTTGACAAAAATGAAATAGTTTCTCAGCTTAAAAACCATAGTGAAAAATCACTGACGCAAATTAAGAAACTTAAGAAAGATAAGAAGTCATTAGAAAACAAGGTACAACAACTTATCGAGAAGGAAGCATAAAATGTAGGAATTCAAGTTGATGACAAAACAACAAATACCGATCCAGTGAATGTCACAACTCAAGAAGAAGACAAACAAGTTGAAAAAAATACAAACTTAGATGTTGCAGTTTAGGCAATGAACATCCCAGGTGAATGTTTTGTAACCAAATCAACAACATTGTCACCTAAAGTAAATAAAAAAAACTCATATACTTAATAAGGGAAAATCAAACCAAAAAAGCTCTCTATCGACATCCGAATCATGAGAGTAGACAATTCAACCATGCTACGTATCAGGACCATTCAGAACAGAAACAACAAACTGATGTTCCAGAGAAGAGTGATGTAACCTCAATCCAGTCCTATGATGACAAGTCGTTACAAAATTTGAGTGATCAGAATATTACACAGAAGATTAATCTAGGATGGTTTGATCCCTTCTCAGTGCGACAGTTTTGTTTGTCACTTCGAGGATCATATCGCCTTGCTTCGGTGAAGATGACAATTCGCAGACAAGAAGACATCTGAAACAGAAAAAAGGTCAAGTTGTTCATCAATAAGCTTTGAGGCCAAAGCTTTTTGAGGAGGATGGCAATGTTATGAATAAATATATAGGAAATAATGTAAATGACAATAATCATAAATAATTATTAGTTAATTAGTAGTTAGGTTGAAGAGGCATGTATAAATGAGACATGACTCTCCATGAAGAGACAACTGCTTGGTATATAAGCAAGCCTCTCATTCTCATTGTACCAATCATGCTTATTCATACATTTAATATATAATATTTGAATTTTGTATACTCATGGATAACTTTATATTCCAAGTCTTCTGGAGTATTTAACATGAAGGACAAACTTTGTTCACTTCATCTCACCTCGCTTTGTCTTTAAGAAAGGACTCTAATGTTTCCCCATTACACACCCTTCACACACACCATTGGGTGGTTTAACCTATGGAGCCATAAGAAGACCCATATGTCACAAAGAACTAAAGTTGGCCCAGCCGAGATGTTGGTGCCATGGCATATTAGTGTCATTGATTTTGGCCACCATAGCAACAAAATCTCTCCTTTGTGAGCAAGAAGTCCTCTGTAGCTTGTACATATGGTCGAATTTGTCACAATATCTAAAGGCAATGACTTTGACATGCTGCTAAAATTCCACCTCTTTATTGGTCTATGTGATGCGGTAGATAGAAAGAAGATTTTGACCAAAGCTTAAAACATCAAAAACATATCCAAAATTAGTTGTATCAATGATGATAGTACCATGACCTGCAACTTGTATGGTTAAATTATCACCAAAACCACTTTCCCTCCATTGTGTTGTTGTCTATAATTTGAGTGAAGGTGTTCAACTTTATTATTGTGTCAAGTAGCTCCAAAACCAGCAATACGCTCCTGCTAAGAAGAAGAGGACCAAAGTGAAGAGTGTACAACCAAATGTACACAATGAGAAGATCCAAATTATCATAAGAAAGGTCTTGGAATAAAGATTATCATCCTTAATTAGATGAGGGAAAGTACAGTTTGATCCCCTATAGAAAGTTGGCAAAAGACAAAAACACCTTAGAGTTTTTCCCTGCATACAATGAAAAGAGAAAAAGGTATAAATGTAGAAAAATCGAGTCAAATGACTACCCTTGCAATGATAGCTAGACAGGTTAATTTGCTTTCAGATCTTTGTTTCTTCAAGGGAAAGTCACTGAAATGATCTTGATATTGTTTATATTGAAAAGGCTTGTAGATGCAACAGAAAACAGCAGTCTATCAGAACTCAAATTCTTGGAAAAAGTGCCACAGCTAGCAAAAAATAGCAGATTAGTGAGGGATAAGGGAAGTACAGTTCTATCCTGAATGGACAGTTGGCAAAAGACTAAAATCTTGGTGTTCACTTGGGAGTTTTTCCCTGCATACAAAGAAAAGAGAAAAAGGTGTAAAGGTAGAAACTTCTTGAAATAATAGCTCGACCTTATTCATGTTCAGTAGGTTTAGTTGGCTTTAGATCTTTGTTTCTTCAAGAGGAAGTCACTGAAAGGATCTTGATATTGTTTGTTATTGAAAAAGGCTTGTAGATGTAATAGCAAACAGCAGTCTATCAGAACTCATATTCTTGGAAAAAGTACCACAGCTAGTAAGAATTCAGTGAATTAGTGAGAGATAAGGGAAAGTAAAGTTTGATCCCCTATGGATAGTGTTGAAGAAAGTGTAACTAGGTTCGGTCTTCATAATGACATGATCTTTGTATTTGATGTAATAAAAGGAAATAATTTATTTTTGTAATCTTGCTACATGGGTTTCATGAGCAAGAATTGTCTCTAAGTAAAAGACTTCTTCTTGATGTCTTTAGGATTTATTTAAAAGTCAAAGAACCATGTCATGTGTGTTGAAACTCTTTATGAGTTCATGTAAATATGTACAAGTCTTCAAAGTTGTGTAACAGCCCTCGAAGACCAAGATCAATGCCTCAAAAGCAAGCCCTCCGAAGTCTGCAAACAAAACAACAAGGGGTCTTCAAGTCGGCCAGAAAATATATATATTAAATTAAATGGAAGTATATCGGCTCAATAGAACAGTCACGCCGGTTCATAAGTTTAAGTTGGCTTGCATATATGGGTATAACTACTATATATACCCACGAAGGGTCAGTGAAAAAGACACAAGAAATTCGGATCTCTCTGAATTCTCGCAAGGGAAGAAAGGAGCCGCAGTCATGAAGAAGAGAAGCCGCAGTCATGAAGAGGGAAACTGCAGGAGCTGTGGTCATCAAGGAGGAGCTGCAGTCATGAAGAGAGGAGCCGCAGTAGGGTTTGACTGCAACTAGTTTGGGTTTTAGGTGCAGTCACAACATCGATGCATGGAGCAGCGGATGATGTCACCACAGTGAGTTGGAGTCTCGGCATACCTAAGATCTGAAGGTGGTATCCTCACATGGAGAAAGGCAGCAAAGAATGTTTGTAGTCTGGGCATGTCACTATCTCTGTCTCGACATTCTCTCCAAGCATAACTACAGTCTCGCATACCAGACATGAAAAGGATCTAGATGGTATCCTTGTATCAATCTCGGATACATAACAACGAAGGAACAAGACAATTTTGGCATGATCACAGTCTCGGCCTATCGCAGTGCAGTCAAGGTATAAGTATATCTTGAGAAGGATCTCAGAACCCCTTCCTGTTTCAACTTATTAGATATCACTATGATCCTAGATCTCTGTTTCGGCATACTTATTCTCGGTAAGGATCACTGTAGTCAGATCTGCCTATGTGTGTATCTCAGTGATCTCTTGCATACACACAGTCTTGGCACATGGATCCTAGATCTCTGTCTCAGCATACTTATTCTCGGTGAGGATCACTGTAGTCAGATCTGTCTGTGTGTATCTCAGTGATCTCTTGCATACACACAGTTTTGGCACATGTCTAGATATCAGTTATGATAAGTATAATATCACACTCTGATTTTGATTGAACCGGGTTTATATTAAGTATAACAGTCACTCAGTAAAGTAATGATCTTATCAAGATCAAGCAGCAGTGTGATGACCTTGGCATGGAAGACGATGATCTCAGTAAGGACCGGAGATCTCAAGATGCAATCTCAGTGATTCCGCAGTGACCTCAGTGATGCAGCAGTGGTGCAGATGATGATCTCAGCAATGTTCAAGAAAGAGGGTTGATGGCTTGGTCTTGGAAAGGCAGATTGTATCAAGGGTCATGGTCTTGGTATTCGTCAATGGATTCTCTATAAGAAGAATTTACGCATGGGTTTTCCTCTCCAAGTGGGAGAGGTTTTGGCACTGGCAGAAAGCCAAATATTTGTGTTCTTGTCCCTTTTTGTTTTTGATAGCAGTTTGATGAAGTTAACTTACACATGCTAATAATCAAGCTAAGATAAAGATTGCATTAACACTTACAAATTGTTATCATGTATCGAAGAATCATCTTAACTATGCTTGCCCTAGATTCTTCAACAGATAGTTGGCAAAAGACTAAAATCTTGGTGCTCACTTTGGAGTTTTTCCCTCCATACAAAGAAACGAGAAAGAGGTCTAAAGGTCGAAAAATCGAGTCAAATGATTTCGTTGAAATGATAGCTTAACCTTATTCATGTTTGGCAGGTTTATTTGTCTTTAGATCTTTGTTTCTTCAAGGGAAAGTCGCTAAAAGGGTCCTGATATTGTTTAATATTGAAAAAGGCTTGTGGATGTAACAGCAAACAGCAGTCTATCAGAACTCATATTTGAAAAAGTGCCGCTGCTAACAAGAAATCAGCAAACTAGTGAGATATAAGGGAAAGTACAGTTTGATCCCCTGTGGACAATTGGCAAAATTCTAAAATTTTGGTGTTCACTTTGGAGTTTTTCTCTACATACAAAAAAAAAGATAAAAAGGTGTAAAGGAAGGTAGGAAAATCGAGTCAATGTTTACTCTTTAAATGCTAGCTTGACCTTATTCATGTTTGGTAGGTTTATTTGCCTTTAGATCTTTGTTTCTTCAAGGGAAAGTTGCTGAAATGATCCTGATATTGTTTATTATTGACAGTAGTACCCCACAGGGGGCAGCTCAATCGGTGATCAACATGTGATGAAGTATTATGTAAATTGTGGGATTCAAGGTTCAAAGCCCCCCCATGGGTGTTTACCCCGCCATTAAAATTAGCAGTGTTGTGAACATTTCGATAACATCGCAATTTTATCTCGAAATCACGATTTTTTGGCCTAGCCGACGTTTACCGATTTTTACCGATATTTTGATGGTATCTTGATTTTGCCGATGTTTGCCAATTTTTATAGATATTTTCCCAATTTTTACAAGTTTTTGGTTTTCTGGACCCTTGCCGATTTTATCCCGATATCAATGTTCGCAACATTGAAAATTAGAAAACCAAAAACAAAAACCAGCAAACACCAGTCTATCAGAACTCATATTCTTGGAAAAAAAGTGCTACAGCTAGCAAGAAATCAGCGAATTAATGAGAGATAGCAGCAATATATTAGTTGTGATAATTCGGGAAACAACTAAAAGCTACAGGAATACAACTATGACTAAGAGTGTGTTTCCAGCATTCAAACACAGAAAGTAGCAAATTGGTATTCAGAGCAAATTATGACAATCTTGGAAGGTTATTTTGAGCTAAGATTCGTGGGGGTTGGCTGAGTTTAATCCCCCTATAATTTGGCCTCTCATCATTCATAACTCTTCGGAGTGAGAGATTATTGTGGTGACAGCACAGGTGTTTTTTTCCCTACCAGGTGCCACTGCTGAGAGGGAGGAAAAAGCAGCCTTTATGCCACTAAAAGGCTCCTCCAAAACAGCAAGTTGATAGTTAGCAGGCATGAAGATGAGTTTCAAGTTGAGTATCCTTTCTTTCCTCCTCCCTCAAGCTGTTAGGGCAAATCGGGATTGATAATTTGAACTTCTATACATATTACATACAGGTTGAAGATGATTTAGAGAGGCTGGACATTTTTTAGATGGAAACTGTAGTGTTGTGGCGGACATCTCTTTTACATTTTCACATCCCAAACTTTGGCCACCACCTCCACTGCAAGCAAGGAAATCAATGGCAGCCTATCACCTATGACTCACTATGATGCAGCCAATCACTTGGGTAATAAGATCTGATACAGTTATGCTTTATTCTAGCTCTCTAAGTCTATTGGCTCTGTTGATTTAATTGTTCTTGAACTGTAAGGTGGTTTTCTTGTGCATTTACTTGGAATCTCACTTGAAGCACACATTCTCTTGTACCTATCTGTTTTATTTTGTTGTTACACACATCTATAAAATTTGATCCCAACCAACTGAAACTATTACCTGAACGCACCCTCACTCTTGACTGTTTACAAACAGCTCAAGAGGGAGTCTTTGTGTGCTCATCATCTGGGAATACACGCAGATTTGTCAAGTAGGTTGGCAGCATACACCCATTAGGGACACCTCCCTTAGACTAGAAAAGTGCCAGTCCAAACAGAGAGGTCTTCCAACTTGGACATCGATTGCAAGGGGCAAGGGATAACCAACAAGGTGAAGCATGGGAACAAGAATACAACCAAAAGCAATCTACCATCCAATTCAACCTATCATCCATACAGGAATGCCTTTAAACACTAAATGAAAGCACTTGAATACAAAAATGGTTTATGTACCTAATAATAGATGACCCACCTTCATCTGATGAGTATGCTAGATGAAATAAAGCAATGACCAGAGCATGGATGGAAGGCCTTTGAGGCTAACGATCTGTGAATTTTAGGGCTGCTGGCTGACAAACTGATAGGAGAAAAATTCTCTCCTAGAGGCTACCCACTTGGGTGGGTAACATTGGTCAAATTTTGGCATGTGCTCATGGCCACAAGCACTATGAACAAAGGATTCCCAAAGGTTTGAGAATCCATTCATTATGATAGACACCAACTTCTCATTCTCAACCATTTTCCCAATGCCCATAAGTTGATATTTGATGTGTAATCTTCATCAAGTAACTAAATATTATGTTTGTGTCACTAATGTGTATGAGTGAATTGAATCTCTAGAAACAATTTCTGGGATGCACTACCACTCTAATACAGAGTGATCAACATTGCATACATCTGTTTAGCCGACTTCCTACTATGTGATCATCCTTCACCAAATTCATAAGGATTCTCTTTGCTTTACAAAACCTCTGCTTATGTGCAGCCAACAAAGTAGCATCAATCGAAACAACTATCCTTTCTACAATCTCTCAAAGATCCATATCCTCCGATAACTATAGCAATTGACACTTGCAAGAAGCAAAGTTGGAAGCACCCTCTAGAAGATCACACGATCTAAGACCAAGAGTAGTCATTCTACAAACTCAGAACACGCTCGAATAAACAGATCAGCTAATGAAATCAAATTAGCACCTAACACAAGTTGCGAAACACCGGTCTTGACTATAAGTCAACTCCAATCTCTACTATCAACTAGGACATCACACCCTCAACCATTCACAAAGTTCAGCACATGTTACCACACGGATTAACAGTCTTGCAGAGATTAGGCAAGAAGCTAGAATGGCACCTCGCAGGATAAGTGTCTATTGTCACCTCAGCACAAGTCCCCACTCTTTAGGCCAACTACTAAAATGCCACAGGAGGCTTCCCTACAAAATCAAAACACTACACCACAAAATTAGTAGACCAATGCCTCTAAATCTCTATTGGGTGATGCGGTGTAGGAGTTAGTTTAAATGATTGTGTTGATTTCTGGTAGTATCGGATTGTGTTGATTTCTAAGTCTCAAATTTTGCAGGGAGGCTTAGGCACATGTATTCCAAAGAACCCAGAAAGCGTTTTGGGAAATTCCACCCAGAGACAGTTTTATTAAAATAATTAATTATTTTTAATGGGACCCTAAGTCTAAACTTAAGAAATTAAAATAATTAAATGGGTATTAATCCTAACTGTGGGTGTAACTTCTAGAAGAAGACGAGGATCAAGCAGAAATGATCTTAGCCATTGATTAGCTTCTAATCTGGGCCGTTGAATGTCAACAAGAAGATTATTTAAGGGAGCTTGAGGGTCATTTGGAAAACACACACAGAGTTCAGAGAACCAATTTTCTGAAGCAGAGCAGCTATCGGGAGATTTTCAATAGTGGGCTCTTGCAGTGAGTGGCAGGGATAGTTGGGTTGAAGTATCTTCTCCAAGACCCAAGATACACAGTAGAGAGGCAGAGAGACACCAAGAGAAGGCAGCGTAGACCCAGGAGGGGTTGACGCTGGGCCAGAAAGACCCACGCAGAGATTGACACTGAGCCAGGAGGGCTCACGCAAAAGTTGTGCAATCTTCAGTGCAGAAGTGAGGGCTGGAAACTGCTCTAGAGGGAAAACGTTTCCTAGTTAAGCTAACGCAAAGCCTTTTGAGGCTGACATAGGGCCAATGCAGAGATAGTCGAGGATAGTGTTGAAGTTTCTAAGTCTACCTGTTAGAAACCCTCCATGTACTTTACTGATTTATTCCTACCTACTTGACAAGTTATTTACCATGTAAATACTGGAAATAAATACAAGTACATGCTCAACACATTATAGATCATCAACTGAAGGAAACAAGATCAAGCACACAAGTGACACCGTTGTTTTTGGATCAATGTCCTCGGTAAAACCCAATGCAGGAAAACGGGTGCAACTATCTGAGGGTTTGATTTATTAAGCAGTTTCAGAATACAATTTGGGTGCCAAATCCAGCTCACCCAACAGAGAATAATCTCGGTAGTAGTACCTCTCTACTCGGAAGAAGATATTCCGGCTGAAACCCCGGATAAACACTCCGGCAGCTCCACAGCTCCAATCTACCCCACAAAACCCCAACATCAGCCTCTAGGGACTGCGTCAACCTCTCTCTGGCCCAACGTTACCCCAGCGTCACTCTAGCTTGGCCTACGTCAGCCTTTGGAGGCACTGCATCAGTCCTTTGTCCCTCTGTGTCACCCACGCTAACCCTCTGAGGCACTACACAGCTCCTGGCTGCCTCTGCGTGCACCCTTGGTTGCTTCTGCATCCCTCTCTCCAGCTACTGTGCTGATCCTCCCGATGTTATCTTTGCCTCTTTGCTTCTGTATTCACTGCCACTCAGCTGGCAGCTGCAACTCTGATCACTTTCTCAACTTTCTCAGCAAACCCAGCCCCAGAAAGTCGAAATCTTGATCTCTTGGTGTGTTATCCAAGTGACCCTCAAGCCTCCTCTTATACTTTTCTTGTTGACAAATCAACGGCCGAGATTAAGTCCCTAATCAATGACTAAGATTAGATCTGGCTTGATCAATGACTTTTGGACCATTCTAGCACAGTTTTATTAAACTTAGGGACCAATGTTGCACAAAACGGGGACATTTTTTGGAAGCAGGGACGCGGAAGCGTCATTTTCCAAAAATCAAGAAAGCGAAGCATCTGCGGAAGCGTATCCTATATATTATTATTATATATATATATATCATAATATCAAAAGAACATCCCAAATACCAAATTAGTTGTAGAATACATGAAAACATGCATATTTTTCATAAATCAAGATAGATATGGCATCCATGATTCCATTGTAGTTACTAGTATGTACATCAATGATTAATTATTCGAGCATCAACCATCTATATTCTAGCAATTACAAACATACATCAAATTTTTAAGCATATTATAAAACATAAAACATTTAAGCATATTATAAAACATAAAACATAGAGCATATTTTGATTTATCTAGCAAGTGAGCAACTGTCAACATTTGTCAGGACCAAAATTCAAATAATAATGTTTACAAAATAGGTCACTTGGTCACCGCCAAGACAAAAAGGTTCAAATTCACAACCCTACAAGTCTAATGATTAATCTATAACAAAAGTACTAAATTGTGAATATATCTACTAACCTCTCCTCCTTCCACCACGAAGAGAACATGGCGGCGGGCCTCCATCTGGTGGCAATGATGAAGATGGTGCCTGTGGAAGTTGTAGCACTGAAACTGATGAAGACGAACCCCCTGTTGTTGGTGTTGAACCATGGAACCTAGGAACCAAGGGACCAGATGAGGGTGGCATCTCAACTCGATCATCATCATCCTGGAATCGCTAATTGCATGCATGCTCCCAAATGGACCAGTGCTAATCATATAGTCGCTCAATTATCTCCGTACGAAATGCGCTTCGGAAAAAACCGAAACACGAATCTAGAAAACCGAAACACGGATCAGAAAAAACCAAAACACAGATCGGAAAAAATCGAAACGCGGATCGGGTCATAAGGCTCCGAAATGGAAGGAACCTTATTTTTCAGCCCAATCTGCATTTCGGTTTTTCCGAAACACGTTTTGGGGGGCGGATTACCCACGGATCCGTATGGATCACGAATCGGGCTTTTGATCCGTGGGGGGGGGGGGGGGTCGTTTCCTACAACACTGTTAGGGACTCCATTAAAAATATTAATTATTTTAATATCTCCCAAACTATTTAGAATTTGCCCAAACCATTCCTAGGTATTGCAGATCTCATGTACCTTAGCCTCTCCACCATTTTTCGTGGCTAGAGCACATCCGATGCTACCCCAAATCAACACTCCCTCTTAGCGAGGACTATGCTCTAGCAATACTCCTTACTGAGTACCACCCTGATCATCTAGCATCAGTCACTGTGTTGATGCTAGCCCTGTTGCCCATCATCTGCATTGTTGCATCCCATACTGCTACCCATGGCCCTGCCACTGCCACTGCTGCATTCGTACTGCAACTCCCTCTACATTTGTGTTGCTGCCCATGGCCTTACCACTGCCATTATTGCATCTGCACTGCAACCCCTCTCATCATGTTGCATCGTGTTGCCCATAGCACTGCCACTACTAACTGCTGCACTGCAACTCAGTCACTGAAAAGTAAGTAACTGATCTCCCAACTCTGACATCTCCGTCAAGCTAGAAACACTCCCGATGCTAAAGCTCCCTCTCTCACCAACAAGTGCTCCCTCTCGGACCTCTACGTTGCTGCAACAACTCCATGCATCTCACACCATTGCACACCTCTCTGTGCCATGTTGCACTGGTGCAACACTCCTGTGCTTTTCGCATTGTTGCCTCATGCTGTCTTGGGAATCCTGCACTGTAGCTCCCTCTGTCGCTCCATCCGCATCTGTCTCTACTGACATCGCCAATACTACTACTCCTCTTCGGGGCTCCCGTTGCAAGGTCTAATCCAAGAGGCTGGGTACCTCGAGGATCCTGCCCCTCATCGCCTGTAGTCCGTCTGACTACAGCTCGATGTCTCCCCACTCCGCTCAAGTGGTGTGTGTGCACTCATGGCACAGTCATCATCTATCTCCACTTCCTTCTCTACCCTTGCTGGCGCTGCCTTGGTCTCGGAGGCCTCTCCCTTACTCTTCTTCCTTGGACACTGGATCGCATAATGACCCAGTTCCCCACAGTGGAAGCATTTGACCTTGGAGAGGTCCTTCTTCTTATGTTTCTCCTGCTTTCCCTCAGATGCTAGGGCAGCATCCACCTCCTCCTCCTTGATTCTGATCCCCTTGTCGCTGCTTCCCGCCTTGCTTAGCCTTCTGATATCTTCTTGGCGTAGAGCAGCCCACATTTCCTCCCAATATGGAAGGGTCGCCCTGCCCAGTATGCTCTGGACAAACACCTCCCAGTTTTCTGAAACTGTGTTCAGGGCTGTTCTCACCATCAATTCTTGATCCGGCATGGCCCCTATGGAAGTTAGCTGATCCCGAATCTCCTTCAATTGACCAAGGAAGGGGTCGATCTATTCTCCCTTTTGCATCTGGTATGATCGCAGTTGATTTTCTAGTAACATCCTTCTCTGCACAGAAGTATGCTTGTACAATTTCTTTAGGGCCTCCCACATCTCATTTGTCGTGTCCTTTTCGGCAATATGTGGTACCACATGGTCCTTGACCCCGTCAAGGACCATGCTCTTGGCCCTCGCCATTGCCTGCTCGTACTTGTCATTATCAGCTGGGTCAACTAGGATAGCTATCATCCTCAAGGCGAAGTGCTTGACACGATTTCTATCTAGAACGGATAGGATTTTGGCTTTCCAAACTATGAAGTTTGAGGCTCCATCTAGTCTGTCCCGGTCTCTTACCCCGTTCACTGCCATCTCGCTGCTACTCTACTTCCCTCCTGGAAGTTTTTGGTGTGACTCCCTCTAAGCCTTAATTTCCCTCCTGGAAACCCTTCTGCCAATGTCGAGATGCCGCCACTCCGATCATTAGTGTAGTTGCACCACTGTTCGGGATTTCTCGACTAAAAATCCTCAATAGCAACTCCCTCCGAGTATTGTTTTGACTATAGTACCCCACCAGCTCCACTTTGCAACTTATCCACAGCCTCCTAAACCCCAGCAAACAGAAGGTTAGAACTCCTAGGCTCTGCGCAATCCCAGCACCGGCAAATCAGCTTCCTTGCCAACTGTGTCAGCCCTCCTGGCCTCTTTGTGGCTCTGCATAAACCTGTCTTTGCCTCCCTCAGCCTCTGCGCTGTCTCTTCTTGGGTCGAACTTGATGACAAAGGCACTACGTCACCCCTTCCTTGTTGCTTCTCTGCTAGGAACAGCTTTTGTCACTCGGGATAGCTGTGATATGCAACCACCCTCTGATACCATGTTGAAGTTTCTAAATCTAACTGTTAGAAACCCTCCATGTACTTTACTGATTTATTCTTACCTACTTGTTCTGTTAATTAACAAGTTATTTACCATATAAACACTGGAAATAAATACAAGTACATGCTCAACACATTACGGATCATAAACTGAAGGAAACAGGATCAAGCACACAAGTGACACCGTTGTTTTTGGATCATTGTCCCCGAAAAAACCCAATGCAAGAAAATCGGCGCAACTATCTGAAGGTTTGATTTATTAAGCAGTTTCAGGATACAATTTGGGTGCCAAATCCAGCTCACCCAACAGAGAATAATCTCGGCAGTAGTACCTCTCTACTCGGAAGCAGATATTCCGGCTGAAACCTCGAATAAACACTCCAGCAACTCCACAGCTCCAATCTGCCCCACGAAACCCTAGTGTCAGCCTCTCTCTAGCCCAGTGTTAGCCCAGTGTTAGCCCAGCGTCACTCTGACTTGGCCTACATCAGCCTCTGGAGGCACTGCGTCAATCCTCTGGCCCTCTGCGTCACCCACACTGGCCGTCTGAGGCACTACACAGCTCCTGGCTACCTCTGCGTGAACCCTTGGTTGCTTCTGCATCCCTCTCTCCGGCTACTGCACTGATCTTCCCGATGCTATCTATGCCTCTTTGCTTATGTATTCACTGCCCCTCAGCCGCAACTCTAATCACTCTCTCAACTTTCTCAGCAAACCCGGCCCCAGAAAGTTGAAATTTTGATCTCTTGGTGTGTTCTCCAAGTGACCCTCAAGCCTCCTCTTATACTTTTCTCGTTGACAAATCAACAGCCGAGATTAAGTCCCTAATCAACGGCTAAGATTAGATCTGGCTTGATCCATGACTTTTGGATCATACTAACACAGTTTTATATTAATTCACATTAATATTTTATTTTCCCTAAGTTTAGACTTAAGAACTCCATTAAAAATATTAATTATTTTAATATCTCCCACACTATTTAGAATTTGCCCAAACCATTCCTGGGTATTGGATATCTCATGTGTCTTAGCCTCTCCACAATTTTCTTGGCTAGAGCACATCCGATGCTACCCCAAATCAACAGACATTTGGTTCAGTTGTCAGAACAGCCAAGAATTACTGGGTAGAGTGAGGTAATCTCACTAAGTTTTTCTGCCAATTGTATTTCTTTGTAACTGGATTGTCGGGAGGGCATCCAGAGTCGTATTCAGAAACTACTGCTTAATAATATAAAACCCTCAGAGCTGTTGCACCAGTTTTCACGCATTGGGTTTTTCCGGGGACATTTGTCCTGTTGACCACTACGTGTCAACGACCCATATCAGTACACCTCCTTTTTCGCAAAAGGGATAGCACCTGATCGATGTGTTCCTGCCATCCATCTATGATCGTCAATCTGAGGATCATGTTATAATGTAAACCCATTCTGCATGTGTATAATGTAAATAATCTCAGCAAATCCGTGTCGTGTATGTAATCACCTAGGTAAACCTACTTTTCTGGTGATGATTTACATTCCGGGAGGTTTTTTGTCTCACTGATCCATTCTCGGATGGTTGGCAGAGTTTTCCTTCAGCCTTACCCCAACGCCGAAGTGGATTTTGTCACTGGGATCTTAGAGGAGTTCTAGTGTTATAGATCGAGTCTCTGTAAAAATGATTTGGGAATAATCCTAACTATTGGTTAGATTATTTTATTACAAATTCCTTAGTCTATTGGATTATATTTGTGTCGCAGAAATGGGTAGTGTGTGAGGATCTATTTCAAATGAGTTTTCCCCCTTGAGATGTAAAAAATGTAAAAGTCATGATGTAAAGTGCCTTAAGGGTTAGAAAAATAATTTATCCCCTCATAGGTTAATTAATTAAATTTTCTAGCCAAAATTAATTAAAATCCTAGGCCATAAATTTAATTAATTATAGATCCTATGTAATTCAAATTTTCCAAAGGCAAAATTCGTGGGTCCTTTAAAAATTAAATTTTAAAGAGGTCCAGGGACTATGGTTAATTGATTATTTCGCTAAATTTTAAGTCTTGGTCCCTAGGGTTAAGTCAAAGTCAAAATTTTGATAAAATTAATTCAAAATTTTGATTTTTGAATTAATTAAAATACATTTAATTGAAAAAATTGAAATTTTCCCAATAATTTAAAATTTTGACGGATGAAATTAAAAGAAATTTTGATCCTCATCAACGGTCGAGATTGCTTTGACAAAGATCACTCGAACTAGCCATTGGAAGATTTATCTTTAAATAGGAGGTCATTTGTCAGTTGAGATGATCCGATCTCTGGATAGTGTACTAAGCTCTCAAGCTCTCTTGTATACTTTTTTGAATTAATGCAAAAAGTCTTTGGGGTTTCAACGTGCTGTAGTGTTCCTCTTCATAAATTTATGGTAACATTGTTTTAATTTCTGTTTAATATTATGTGAAAACTATCAATCAATAGCTCCCTTAAAATAATATGAATACAGGTACCTTATTCAGTTTGTTGGATCTAGGGTAATATTTTTAGTTTTGATTGAAGTAGCAGGTATTTCTATTTCTTCAGAATTTTATTGTTGTTCTATTTATCTACTTGATTTGATGGTTGATCTAGTGTTTGCAGATCTCTTAGGTTCTCATTGAGTGTTTGGGGACAATTCTTGGTTGGACTAGCCAACTCTCAACACATATTTTCTGAAGAGCCTACTTCATATAAGCCTCAGGATTTATCTAACAATAATCTTTTTTCTACAGGGTGTTTTTTGGCTAGTACCTCTCCAAAATTTCAAAATCTTTTAAATATTTTGTGGAAATTTTGATAGATCTAGCTATTAAGAGCCTTAGATTATCATATCTGGGAGCGGAGATGGACTCATACTCCTCAAATTTGATAGATCTATAAATTATTTGTATATATCTGTAAATTATTCGTATAGATTTGTTATTTACTTGTGGAAATCTGAAATTTTATAACATAATTTTGAATTTTAACACTTGGGTTTTTGGGATTTTCTTTATTTTTGTACATATTAGGTATTGGGTTTTTCTTTTTTTACTTGTGCGGGAATAGATCTGAAAAATCAGCCAAGAAAATCTTCAGATCTGAGCTAGATCTAGACCCTGGCGGGCAAGATCTAGGCTCAAAGATTATGTGCAAGAATAAATCTGAGAAATCAGCCAAGTAAATCTTCAGATCTGTGCTAGATCTAGACCCTAGAGGGCAAGATCTGGGCTCAAAGATTGTTTGCAGGAATAGATCTGAGAAATCAACCAAGTAAATCTTCAGATTTGAGCTAGATCTAAACCCTGAAGGGAAAGATCTGGGCTCAAAGATTGTTTGCAGAAATAGATCTGAGAAATCAAGCAAGTAAATCTTCAAATCTGAGATTTTTCGAGCAGATCTGCGGGTTTTAAGATAGATCTAGGCCCTGAAAGGCAATATCTTATCCCAAATCTTTTTACAAGGCCAACCATTAAAGATTTTGCAATAAATTTGAAGATCTGAAGCAAAATATTTTTTTTCAAAACAAGGATTTCAAGTTTTGGGGCTCCTCAGCCCAGATCTGCCTTCTCCTAGCCCAACGCTAGTTCTATTGGGCCTAGTGCTAGCTCTCATTGGCCCTAGATTGCCTTGCTCCATTTCTGATTTGAATATTTGATTTTCTAAAGCTAATCATCGATGGGTTTTTGCAGAAGATTTGGTAAAAATTTGTGTTTCAGATATTGAAATTTTTTTTGGCAACTTGGGCAAGTGATCTTCAAGGCCTAGGGCCTAAGGGTTTGGTCTCTAAACCATCTTTTTCCTCACTGTTTGCTACAACAGTCATAAACCTTCCTAATAGTGGTGAAAAACACATCTAAGTGGTCTGAAATTAACTAAAAAATTGCTAAATACATTAATGAGTCATTTACGTTTGATGTGTATCAAGAATTTGGCCTAGATCTACATTTTAGGTCACTGTTATCTCTAAATAATTTTGTTTCTGAAGTTTGGAATATAACAATGGAAAAATTTCAAGTGGGTTAGCTTAAAATCAGTTCTTATGTTGTCTAATACATTAAGGAATTAATTTCTTGAGTTGGGCATTCATCATTAGGCTTATTTCATGTTTTAATTGCTGGTTGTAATAAGTATATCAAATCTGATATAATTCCGGAAATCACATCATAACAAGCTGAAAATTTTTGATAATTCATGTGAGCAAGTTTTGAAAAATTTTGGTAAATTTTTTACATAAAAATATCATTGATAGCTTATTGTTTTCATTGTCATATTGTTGTTGTCATAAAGTTTTTCTTACTGCTGTCCTAAAAATTAATTTATGAAAATTACGTACTTTGTCATGGAATTGTGATAAAATGCATATCCTTTGTTTCATAAACTAAGTATTTTTTTGAGCATCTGTTGACATTGATATCGAATAGAAAAAGTCGTTTTTGTTCTCTTTGAGATAAATTGTATCAAGAAGATTTGAAATAAGTTGGTGTTTTAACTATAGTATTTTCAAGAGTTTATTTTCTAAGTCTTCATCTAAAAAAAGACAAGCATTTCATCTGGGTAATTGAGGGCTTTTGTGGCATAGGTGTTTTCCTATTCTCGAGTCTAACTTCATCTCATCTTCCGATGCATTTGCATGTAAGTTAACTTTGTATAGATAAAATTTACTTCCAAACATAAGCTTGGTCGATAGACAAATAGATCTCCATCCTTCTTTTCTTGAGAAACCTGTTTTAATAGTACTTCAAACGATGACCTTGCAGTCGTCAGAGCCACAGTTCTCTACAGCGCCGGAGGCACCGAGTATGTTAGAATTTCAGGAGAGGTATCGTTAATCACACCTTAGTGTGCTTCTCCTAATCTTCTCTCTGCCAATTACTACAAAATCAGGCTCAACACAGAAAGGATTGAAGGGTTCACATTTAAATAGGCATTTAACTAAAATTAACCAAGATTTTTGCATCTCACATTAATTTTAGGATCTACATTTCATAGAAAATAGTCATTCATCTAAGCAGCAGTTGTTAATCGATTACTTAGTCTTAATTTCCCTAGCAAGATCGTTGACTCCATAAGGCACTGATATCAATCGTTTAAAATCTAATCAAATCCTATAAGTCTTGCTAAATCTTAATCAAGTACTTGATCGCTTCACTGTGTCTCCCGAACTAGTTGGTTCCCAACTAGTTCTTCTTCATTCCACTTTTCCATAGGGTCTACCCCCCTTAGCCTGCTGTAGGGAAACAGCTTAAAGAAGAGATTGGGGATCAGGGTGACAGCCCCTGATCTGAGCCGTTGTCGCGGTACCTAGACATTCTGTGTGACAACATGTCCAAAAAATATTATCACTTGTGTGCATTTTTCTCTATTGTTTTGTTCTTGTTTTGGGCAAATTAATTAACTAAGTGAAGGTTGCAGTTGTATTAGCTTCGATATTTGTTATAGGAAACAGTAAATAATTTGTTTTAGTATTTAAAAAATAGGAGAAGTTTAATCAGTGGTTGCAGTAGCTGATTCGGGTGGGATCCTCGAATTTTCACATGGTATCAGAGGTGCAGGTGGAACAAGAGAGCAAGACCAGAGAAACCAGCGTCGAGCAGAAGAGGGAGATTAAAAAGCTGCAGGAGCCAGCAATTCGAAACCCCAGAGAGTTTGCGCAGTTCTTAGCCAGAGGACTGAAATTTCGAGGCAGTCCCTCTCCGAGTGAGTCGGCGGAGAGGACTCCCATTTCGAAATTTTGTTGGGGCAGAGGAAGCAGCGCTGAAGCCTCAGCGTGAGGAGAAGCTAGTGGAACGCAAATTTTTCTGCAAGCAATTAGCTAGGCAGAAAATCGTCAGATGAGAGAGGAGAACCACGGTTGAGGGAATTTATTCCTCAGAGAATTCCTAGCCAAGGAATTTGAATTCTCTAGAGTTGAGCAACAACAAGAGCCAGTAGTTTTACTAGCTCCAGCAAGGAATGCGTAGGCTAGCCCAGCAGCAGAACAGAGAAGAGAGGAGATTTTCCACATTTGTGGTAGAAATGAAAACCAGTAGCTTGAGGGATCAAGACAGGTTGCACGAAGCATCCAACTATGTCATCGGGAAGGCTAGAATGCCATTCCTTCTAGATCAGCATGCCCTCAAGACATATGTCGACAACGTCGTGGTTGTACCTACAGATTCAGATCCGCTGAAGAAGTACTGAATTGAAATGGCAAAGGAAAAAAGAATGATCCTCGATGGAGTTATGGAACATATGGTTTGTCACATCTCTAGGAGAGGGACTGCTAAGTGTTGATTTTTGGGTAGCATCGGATGTGCTCTAGCTCCAAAATTTTGTGGAGGGGCTAAAACACGAGATCTCCAGGACCCAGAAATCGTTTGGAGAAATTCCACCCGAATTGTATTTTATTAAAATAATTAATATTTTGAATGGGGTTCATAAGTCTAAAGTTAGAAAAATTAAAATATTAATGGCTATTAATGAAAATATGGGTAAGAAGCTTCTAAGAGATGAGGATCAAGTCTAATTTAATCTTAGCCATTGATTGAAGACTTAATCTTGGTCGTTGATTTCTCAACAGGAAAAGTATAAATGGAGGCTTAGGGTCAATTGGAGAAAATACACAGAGAGATTGAAGAAATCGATTGTCTGAGGTGAGATGTTCTCAGGAGGAAAATCGATTGGAGAGATCTTGCAGTTGAGGGGCAATGATAGTTCGGGAATACAAACAGAGAGGCAAAGAGAAGCTTGTGGAGGCAACACATTCGCCAGGAGAGATGACACTGGGCCAGTCTGGGCCCACGCAGCCTTGACGCAGAGCCAGAAGAGCCAGCGCAGAGGGAGAAAGTTGCCTTCCACGCAGAGAGCCGGAACTGTCGGGAACTGCCTGAACAGCCGAGAAAGCTGACGTAGTAGGCAAAAGAGCTGACGCAGAGCCTCAAAGAGCTCCACGCAAGCCCACGCAATTACTGCAAAGGGGCAGCGGAGTTGTAGTCGAGGCCAGCTAGTTTTGCTTTTGGATCAATCGAAATCTGCTGGGTGAAGTGAGGTAAAACTCACTCAAGTTTTCCACCATTGTATTTCTATATCGCTGGTTTGTTAGGAGGGAAACCAGTGTTTGCATTCAGAACTTCTGCTTAATAATAGAAAACCCTTAGAGTTGTTGCACTGGTTTTCTCGCTTTGGGTTTTTCCGGGGACATTTAGTCCAAAAATAAGTGTCCTTTGTGTGTTTGTCTCATTTATTTTTCAGTACTTGATATGTATATTGGTGTAGGCTGCAGTGTATTTGCATTATTATTTTCTGAAAATAACTTGTTAAAATGAAGAACACAAGTAGGTAATGCAAATCAGTTTACTGCAGTAGGATTTCTAACTTGTTAGATTCAGAAATTTTCACATGGTATCAGAGCAATTGTAGATCAAGGAGGACTGAAGCCATCAGTGAAAGGACAGAGGAAAATATGTGTTGAAAATAGTTGTCCCGAGAGAGCGCAATTTCTGGCCGAGAGAGCAGAGGAGGGGTGACACAATCACCAAGGGAGGCTCAAGCAGAGCCTTCGTCAGCCTGATTGGGTGACGTTGTTGCTATAGAGGGCAGGGCAGTGATTACTAGACCAGTGCAGACACTGTCGAGTCTCGTTTTTCTAGTTGTCGTGGTTAAAGGTGCAGCGCAGACTTCATCTGGAGTTGTTGGTGGGGTGTTGATTCTATTGGTGCAGAACAGTACCTAGTGGGGCAAAAGAAAAGTAGAGGGAATCAGTTCCTCAAAAGGTTTCTTGCCAAGTGTTGACGTGTTGGACCCGCCAACATGTCAAGGGGATCTCCCCGATAAAAAGTCCCAATTAGACCTCAAACCGTTTGGTGTAGGAGTCCCAGCAGTGGGTCGTAAGGTAATGCCTTGACCGCGGTGTCGCACAGAGGCAAATAAGATAACTCTGTCAGTAGCAAGGGTGTGATTGATGCAAAGAGTCAAGGAATGTGTACGAGAGGTTCCAACACTTCGAAGGGAGAGGAAAGTGAAGGTGAGTTCCAGGTTGAAAGTGATCAGTCCCAAATCGGCTAAGAACACACCACACAAAGGACATGCACAGCTTCCGACGAAGCAGTGCACTCGGATGCAGCAGTCACAACATATAAGGTAAGATAACACGAACAGCACTCACGGATCAGTCTGAAACAAGTGTGACGGTTGATATAGCAAGGTTCATGAGAAAAGTCTGTCTGATGTCTGGCAGAGCAAATGACACGGACGGTGACAGCATTAATAACATATGCAACACATTAACAACAAGATTCATATAATTGCATAAAAATCAGTTCATATACAAGTATGTTAAGTTAAACAACATATATCATTGAAGCAACCGAAACAGTCCAACTACAATAACAACATATGCACGAAAATGTGTTGGCTCTTATTATTAAAGAAGTGTAAGTCACAATCATACAATACACCATGTAAACCTGCTAGCCCCAATAGTGGAACATTACAGCCACATCTGCTTGCTCCTCCAAAGAGATGTACTAGCTATGTGCAGTGGAGAAGCCAAGGCGTGTTACAATACTGTCCAAGCCTTCTTCAAGATAGTCTTAGCAAAGGGTGGAGTGACCCTTGACATTCCCCTTTGTGACAATTTAACTACCCTCGTGACTCTTCACCTACTCTATGATTGTTACATCCAGCCATTGACACTTGACTTACACTTGACATGACTCAACATTACAATGCACATGTACTCATGTGAGACAACATAGCTTGAGCAAGCCTTGCAAGACATCACTGACACTTGGTCTGTTCTGATGAGACCAACTCTTTGACATGCTTGTGATGGTGAAGGTGGTGAGCTGATGCCAAGCTTGGTCGTCCATGATGATGTGCATGCACCTCATGGTGACATCTTACTGAAGCGAACTTTTGCCTCTATTGCAACCGGTGCATTGATTTAGCCCCTTCATCCAACTCGTCTGCTAACATGCGCATGGTCTTCTTGGGTACAGTTGAACTGGCAACACACTGATGCATAGTGTCCGTGTTGATCTTCAAGTGTGTGTTGGTGGTCATGCGCATCAACTTGCTGAAGTACATGTTCAGCGCCAGTTGGACTTGCTTCTTGTCTTCGCCTTGGTGAGTGTGTTCAATGGGTTGGGTTGCATGCGTGCGCACAATGACATGCATGTTGCTGGATCCCTTGCATGCGATCAACCACACTGCTCACCATGTCTGCTTCGTGTTCGCTGCTGGGATGGATCTTTAACCTGTACAGGAGCAGTTTCATCCGTGAGCACACGTTGCGCCCACTGTTGTTCTTGATCCTACTACAACTCATTCATCTGTCTGTGCAGCTTCATGTTCTTCCTGAGTTGTTGTTTCAACACATGCAACTCCTTCTTTGTTACATATTTTACCTTTGTGCAATCTTCATGTCGCACCGTCACTCCATAGCCGGGGTCTCCAAAGTTGCTTTCATCATCAATGGACTTGCTTGAGCTTGCAACCTTTTTCCGCCTTCGTGTTGTCAACAACCCTCCTCTTGCATTCGTTGCATTTGGTATGCTATCTTTAGCTGTTGTTCATGATGTTGCTCGCTATGATGCTGCCGCTTGATGTCCTTGTCTACGAACAGCTTGATGTCTTCGTGAGTAGGCAAGCTCATCGACACTTGATCGACTGCATCTCCAAGCGTGCTCTGAACGATGTCCTCGTCTCTGCTCTCCTGGAAACCATGGTACCTGTACTACTGAGAGGCAGATGAACATCTGTGACACCTGGAGACATGGCACCACTCATAGCAAGCAATCTGTCAATTGAAAACCAAAATGAACATGAAAACTGACTTGCAACATACCTAGGTGAATGATCATGAAGGTTGCGCAGTTTCGGTCAGGAGGTCGGAAGACTGACTGCCAAGACTGCACAAGGCACAGTCCGCCCTACTGAGAGATTGACTGACTGCTGGAACTGAGCAATGCACAATCTAGTCTGGCTGCTGACTATTGGGATTGCACATTGCGCAATCCCAGCTGGGAAGGATTATTGTCCCAAGGACAGATTTGTGCAATTTCTTGGGCCAAGCAACCAGTGTCCTCCAGAAATGTGCAAAACAGTCCTGGAGGCCAGTGTTGGGCAGGAATGCGCAAATCTGGAGAGGAAGGTGAGCCTTCCTTTCCAAGAATGCGCAATGTAGCCTTGGTGAAAGCATATCTGGGCCAAGGTTGGCCCGACTCGCCGACGGGCAACTGAAAGTGAGTAAGTCAATGAATGCATGGCGACACGAAGTGATAGCGGAAGTGATTAACAGTGCATGCAAAACAAGAATGAAAGATTCAGCAAGAAGATCAACATGCATGTGGGTGAGGCAGTTCGTTGGTTGGGTGAACCTTTGTGCAAAACAGTTTCATGCATGCGACAACAATGAGATAGCAACGAAAACTGAAGCAGAGCTAGGACAAGTTAGTATACATGTAAACGACAGCAAGCGTTCCAAGAAATCAAGCAAATGGTACTCCCACAAGCGAAAACACAAAAAGGGACAGAAATGCAGCACAAGGCATGGGAAGCGAGCTTACCCCAAAACAACTGAGTTGAATGTGTCGATTGCTCCTATATGTGATGTGGGATGTCAGAGCTACAAGGTTGATGTGAGGAATGAGCTCTGCAGCATCCGGTTGACGAGTTTTGATAACATCAAGGTTGTGACGCGCATGCCACAAATCTAGGGGAAGCGACACTTGGTGGGAGGTTTCTGAAATGATCCTTGCATGTAACCTCCAATTGTTAAACATAGATCCCTGAAACAAGGGATGCCTTTGCATGCTACCTTAGGAGAAGCAACCCATGTATGCAAGTCAGTTTTGCTCAGTCCTGGAGGGAACTGGTCAAGTCAACTACACATGCAAGAGACTGCTCGACTGTTGGAGGAAAATGCACATTTCTCGCTGCGAGTTGGGCTGGCTGCCTAGGAGATTTTCGCAATTTTTGGGGCAGCTGACTGTTGCCCAGATTTGCGCAAATTCTAGGTTGAACAGCCTGCTGCTAGGAAAATTTGCACATATTCTGCTTGAAGGCTTGGCTAGCAGGATTGCGCAATCCTGGAGCCTAACAGGCTGTCAGAGAGGATTGCACAATTTCTGGAGGGAAGGCTGGTTGTCCTCCAGAAACGCACAATTTTCAAGGGGAAGTTGCTCAGCTTGCAACTGGACCAAGACCGGGTGAGAAGCTTATGAAGGAAAAAGATAAAATTGTGGTTGACAGGCTCCCTTTGTGCAAGAAAGACACTGAAGCTTGAGGACTTGATGAAGCAAGGCAAGCTGTTGTGTAAAGTTGGTAGGGAGGCTCCAAAACAGGCTAAGGCAAAATTTTGGAGGGTGGTTGTAGCCGCTACAACACCAAGAAAACTAGATCCAGTGTTGAGCAGCAGCAACGAGATATCAGAGAGGAGTGGTTCGACAATGGTTCGCAGAAGGATTTCCGTGAAGGAAATCGAAATTCAGAGAGAGCTTGTTCCTTAGAGGATTTCTAGCGCCAAGGAAATCCAGACCCGAGTTTTGTTGGCGCAGCAGCAAAAGAGGGAGAAGAGAACCAATTCGACATTCATTTAAGCAGAGATGGCAGTCAACGGACTGAGGGATCAGGAGAGGTTGGATGGAGCATCCAACTTTGTCATCTGGAAGGCCAGGATCCTGTGAGTTTTGGATAAAAATCACATCAAGGATTATGCCTTGAAGACGGTTGTTGTTCCGGTTGATGCTAATCCTCTCAAGAAGTATGAGGAGGCTCAGGCTAAAGCGAAGTGCATGATCTTGGACGGGGTCAAGGATCATGTGATCCCACATATAGCTGAGAAGGACACAGCAAGGGAAATGTGGGGGGCCTTGACCAAATTGTACGAGGCAACTTCCGTTCAACGGTGTTCAACGGAAGATGTTGCTTGAGAGTCAACTGAGACAATTTCAGATGCAGAAGGGAGAAGAAATCGATCCCTTCCTTCTCAGGTTGCAAGTGAGTTGTGACCAACTAACTTTCGTAGGGGCAACACCAGATCTTGAATTTATGGTCAGGACTGCGCTGAATGCAGTGACTGAAGACTGGGAAACCTTTGTCCAAAGCATCTTGGGCAGGGCTTTTCTTCCCAGTTGGGAGGAGATGTGGGCAGCTCTTCGTCAGGAAAGATCAGACGATGGACCAAGGCGGGAAGCAGCAGCAAAGGGATCAGAATCAAGGAGGAAGAGGAGGATGCGGCTCTCGCATCAGCGGGACAGCAAGGGCAGTCGAAATGAAAGAAGGACATATCCAAAGTCAGATGCTTCAGATGTGGAGAAATGGGTCATTTCGCCATGCAGTGCCCTCAGAAGAAGGGCAAAGAAGAGAAGTCTGACTCAAAGGTTGCTCCAGCGCAAGCTGACAAAGAGGATGATGATGATTGAGCTATGAGTGCTCATGCACCTATAGAGAAGAGGTGGGGCGATATTGAGCTGTAGTTGGGAGGACTACCTGAAAGGGCAGGATCCTTGAGGTGCCCAAACTCTTGGATCACATACGGCTATGGGAGCCCTTAATGACAGTAACAGAATGATGGGAATCAGTCGGTGCGAGGGATGATGGAGCAACAGTGGCAGAGCTAGAGTGCCCAAATTTGAGGCAGTGTGGTGGAGTGTTGTAGCAATGCAAGAGGCACAGACCAGATACAACAACAGCACAGTAGCATCAGAGGGTCAACACAGATTAGCAGCAGAGGTAGCTTCAGCATCACGGGGAATCCAGATTAACCAGCATTTCAGCATTTGGGTGACTTTTCAATTGCTTACTTCTCAGCAACTGAGTTTCAGGGCAGTAGTTAGCAGTGGCAATGTTATGGGTAGTATGATGCAGCATATTGAGAGGGAGTCGTAGTACAAATGTAGTAGTGACAGTGGCAGTGTCATGGGCAGCAGTATAGGTTGTAGCAGCGCAATGGATGAGGGGCAGCAGAGGTCTAGCATCAGCAACACAGATGACCGATGTCATGGATTAGTGTGATACTTCTGTTGGGAAGTATTTGTTAAAATTGGCAACTAGGGCCAAGCTCCATGTGGGTCATCTTATTAATGGAAGCTAATATTTTTCTTGGATCCCTCTCATCGAGAGGTGTAGGATTGATCTAAAGATCATCCGATTTCGATAAGTATTCATGAAGATATGAATTTATTTGTGTTATGAGACAATTCGTCAAGGTCGGCCAACAACCAAATAAACCCCACTTGTGCTCAACGTTTTAGTATAAATAGAGGTGGCCTTCAAGTCATTTCAACACACTTGGGAGCTCTTCCTCTCTACTTGTCTTTAGGTTTTAGTAGGAGGAAAGATCCTAAGGGATAACGCTGCCCTAATCTAGAGGCCAGACGCCGAAACTGTCGGGAACTACCGAGAACTGCCGGAACAGCCGAGAATAGCTAGAACTGTCGGGAACTGCCAGAACTGCCAGGAACGCTGACATAGAGGGCAGAAGTCGGAACTACCGAGAATAGCTGAAACTGCCGAGAAAGCTGACGCAGAGGGCAAAAAAGGCTGACGCAGTCCCTAGAGGTTGACGTTGGGGTTTTTCGTGGGGCAAATTGGAGCTAAGGAGCTATTGGAGTGTTTATCCGGGGTTTCAGCCGAAGCATCTGTCTCCAAAGGAGAGAAGCATGCAAGGGACAGCGAACTAACACTAGGACAGTTGTATGGTACTTAGCAGCAAGTACACCAAGGATGCAATGTTTCAGCAAGCATGCACAGGACAGCAAACTAATATTGGGACAACAGCATGATACTTAGTGCAGCAAGCATGTATAGGTACAACTAGCATGCAAGGGATAGCTAGCATGCAATAGCAAGCATGCTAAGGACAACAAGCAAGCAAGGTGTAGCTAGCACATAGGTCAGTATGGCAACATGGTGCAGCAATGGCATATAATGCAGTACAGTGATGGCTACAGTGATGATTAATAAAGCATGATGAGATGCAGCATAGTGATGATGGGTGCAGCATGGTGCAGCACGATGAGGTGCAACATGATGACGAAATGCAGCACAATGATAGGTAAAGGAGTCACCTTGGAGAATCAGTTGAAGCAGTGTGTCTTCAACTGATCTCATGTATCATCTTCTTAGAGATGATCTATGCTCTTATCTAGATAAGTCAAAGTGTTGACTTCTGTTGTAAATGTACTATCTCTCTCTCTGTTGATCTATTGAAGAACATATAAGAAGAATTGATCAAGGGTTTCCCCACATTGGGGTTTGTCCCTAGCTAGCGCCGCATCTTGTGTCCTCTTGTCTTGGCTTGTCTTCTGCGATTTATGTTTATGTTCTATATGCAGTTTACTTTAATGCTAATGTGATTGCTAATCTAGAAAAGATATTGAGCTAACTATGAAAATTGAAATAAATTGCTCCAAGCATAGAATATACCTAAAATTAACAATAAATTAGATTATAGAACTTAATGAAGATAGAGATGAAGTTCATTACAAGCTTCAGAAATATCATAACAAAATGAAAAGTTTGTTTGATAGAAAAGCTAGGGAAAGAGATTTTAAGGAAGCTGATTTGTTATTAAGATGGGATGCTAGAAGAGAAGACAAAGGAAAACATGGAAAGTTTGATGACGTCTGGTATGGACCTTTTAGCATTGCTGAGGTTGAGGGTAATAACACTTTCATCCTGCAGAATTTGGAAGGACAGTATTCTTCATTGCCTGTCAATGGGAAATACTTGAAGCACTACATTCAGTATTGAGAGGTTCCCCATTCATTCATCATTGTATATCACCAAAGAGTTTATTTTACATGCAGTGTGTATTTGTTTCAACAGAGACCCCATTAGCCCAAGGAGAAGGCACATGGATCTGCAACCTGCAGGAGGAAGCAGTCCCCAGTTGGAGCCAATGTTGTAACATCCTTTATTTTTGATAAGTTAGCTTTTATTTATAAAAGAGGGTATGAAAAAATAAAGAATATAAAAAGATGAAAATGAAAATATAGTTGAAACCCCATCAAGAGAAAATCAAAATGTGTATAAGTGATCCTGTTTAAATGCCACTTCAAAGAAATAAATTGCATTGTAATAAATTAAGGTTTTGTGTGCAACTTGTTTAAATGCTACAACCCGTTGTTTTCATTTGACTCATATTGTTTAATCATGATCAACTCATTTAAATTTACGTTTTAGAGTAGAGAATAAGTTCACCAAATTGTTTAATATTGGTAGAACATTATTAGATAGGATAGAATAGAATAAATTTTTGGTCTAACATTCTCAAAATTTGGCCAAGAGATATATTAGATTAAGGATTGGATTGATTAATAGATAATTACCTTTTAAGGGTGATTCATTTTTGTATTAACTTGAACTTTTATTATGTCTTAAGCTAAAGTCATAAACGACAAATCAACTTTGTCGCGAAGTGCTAAGTCGCTGACACTTTTGGACAGTGATCCACTTCCCTGCCTAGATCAACGATGAGTAAGCCATTTCGCACCCCCTTCCACCGTTGCACAATAATTGCAGGGGGGATCCAAAAAGCGGTTTTCCTTCATGCGGGCCCCTCACAATGTGTCACTCCCTCCTCACTTCGCAACCCCTGCTCGTTGCCACTTACCACTACCCCCCCTCTGAAATCCGCTTACCCACTTCGCGCGTACGTCATCCCTCCAATGTCATTCTCTTTCTCGTGCCTTCCAATCCCCAACCATTACATGCCACGTGTCCATATCCGTTGTAGTTTATCTGCCTATTCGTTTCTTCTAGCCGTTATATTCTCTCATTGGTCATAAATGAAAATCCTCCCGTTCAGTAATGGTTTCCCATTAACAAGAATGCATTATCTATTAGAAATAAGCCCCTTATCCCGTTACGCGATTTTCCCTCACTTTGTCTTTTATTCAGGTTTCCTAAAGTTCGTCTGTTCCATGTTTCCGCTCTGCGACATAACCGAATTTACCTTCAGAATGAAACCTCTTCTCTGTCAGGTATTTTCATCCCTAACCTTCTGTTATTTCTTATTTCTACCTCCTATTCTGCAAATAATGGCTCCTAAAAGAAAAGACCAACCCTCTGCTAGTCAAACTTCATCACAGGAAAATCCCAAAGTCTCTGATACCCCAAATCTTGATCACATTCCCTTAGCTGACCAATTCTTCAAAATCACAGACACAGTGCGGATTCAACATGTTTGAATTGCACCATTGGTTAAAGAAGACTTACCAGGACTCTGAAGATGAAATCAACTTATGGGAATCTTTATTGCCATGTACATGTTTCCTCAGAGTCGTCTTTTTCCTGACTTAGTCATGTTGTGTCAAGCTAAGTACAATCCCTTACAGAGAACTTTGGTAGCTCATAATGGAAACATTGTGATATCCATCACCCTTGAAACTATGAATAAGATGCTTCTTATCCCTGAAAATAATTCCCTTAGCTTTTTCTCCAATGTTGTCTTAATGGATCTATACCATAAGCACACTTTCCCCCAAAGAGCTCAAATTTTTTAGATCTTTCTTCCAGAAGACGCTGAACTTCCTAAAAAGAACCCTCCTTATCCAACATCCATGTTCCCTGAGAGAGCTAAACACATCATTTCCTTATGCTTGTTAGGTTACCAAACAGATCAATGGGTAGATGAATTTATCTTAGGTTATCTATCCATCTTCTCCAAGGAAAACAAACCTGCTTTCATGTATAATTACAGTCAATTTTTAGCTGAAAGTATGCATGAACAATTGATGAAAAATACTACTGAAGGAGTTTAAATATTCCTCTGTGCTAGTGCATATGATTTTTTTCAATAGGGAGACAGGTTGCTTATAACTTTACACAAGCAGGATGATCAAAAAGTGATTCAAGTAGTCACACAGTGGACTTCATTGATAAGGAGGAACTCAACTGAGTTCAAATTTTCAGATTTCATTGACTATTTTATTCATCCAGTTGCATAGATTCTCAGTAGCCAGACCGAGCTTAGGATCAGTCCAGAAATCAAAAGGATCCTGCATTTGAGTGACCAAGCCAAGATAGGGCACTGGTATCTTTACTAGAATAATACAGAGATTAGAGTGTATGGCTATGAACTAGCTCCATACAAATTGCCCAAATATGTTCCAATGAGAATTTTCTCTTTGGAATATATTAGACAGATGATTAATATGGATGAACTTCATTTCATTTCAGGGAAAAGGAAATCTCAGTTCAAAATCAAGTCACAAGTAGGATCATTTATTTGCAATACCAGATCAACAGGTATTGAAGCAGATTCAATCCTCAAACAAAGAGGATGCTCAAACCAAGGAGATAGCAAAAAGTGAGCAGCACAAAGAAGAAATGCTCAAGTTGATCATTGAGCAAAATGTACAGATAAAGACAATGGAAGAGCAAATTGAGAAATTGCTTAAAGGAAAAGAGGAATCTGCTCAAGTAGCCATAGCTCCAATTACAACTATACCTATTACAATGTCAGGGACAACAGGGGAATCAACATCAATAGAGTCTACATCAACAACAGGAGATTTAAACAAAGTCATACAGGAGCCATCACTCCATAGACAAGAGAATGAAAAGCTTCACAAGAAATTTAAGAATTTGGAGACTCAGAAGATTAAAAATGATACTCTTTATGTTGAAGAGATGCAAAAGACCCATAGATTGACCAGAAGGATAGAAGAGTTAGAAAATGAGTCATTAATGGCTCAAACCTTGGCCCAAGCCAAGGAAAATGTTTGGGCAGACATCAGTCAGGCTATAACTGAAGTTTGGCTCTCCATACAGATTATTTTTGAACAGGAAGAGTTGATAAATAGGTGCCAGACATCTATTGAAGAAGTTAGAGAACTTCTTAAGGATAAACCAAGTGAACCCACAAACATGATTAAAGTCCTAAATTCAAAAACCAAAGCCGAGTTGGAGCAGATTCAAATTGTGGATAGGATTGAAACTATTTTAGAGATTAAAAAGGTTTTGTAGAAAAAGAATCTCATGACTCAGTTGGAGACCAAGTGCCAAGCCTTCAAAACTGTTGTCCAAAGGTTTCATTTCAAGTTCAACTTACTCAACTAGAGGGGACTACTAGGATTAGTGGCACCAAATGACAAGTTGATCAGTTTGGAGGAATATTGTCAAAAGCTTTAATAATCAAGCATAAAATTAAACACATTTTTGTTAATAAGCCTACTTTTGAAAAGTATACCGAGGTTGATGAAGTCTATACGAAGTTGGTTAATCTTTCTATACCAAGTAAAGATAGGTGGGATCACCTATGTGAAATTATCGAGGAATTTTCATCATCAACTGACAGACACCTAGGCAACACTTTTTGGGGACCAAATCACCAACAGATTCCTTAAAGATAGTGCCAACACTTAGCAGTTTTAGAATTCCTATAATTTTGTACTATTTTTGTGTTTTGTTAAAATGTCTCTAGAAGATATTTCATTTTGTATAAATAACTCTTCCTTCAAGTTATTAAGGGTTGAACCATTGGATGAGCTTTCAAAGCAGAATTGTAATCGAGCTGGAGATTTGCTTCAAATTAATGAAAGGATTCTGAATTTGCCTCAAATAGTTTGTCTTCTTGTAAGTTTTTCTTATTTGTTCATTTCATTATGTTCCTCTTCATGTATTTAAGTCTTTATGGAGAAATCTGGGTCAGA
The DNA here is from genome assembly GCA_000404065.3 of Pinus taeda. Lineage (NCBI taxonomy): Eukaryota > Viridiplantae > Streptophyta > Pinopsida > Pinales > Pinaceae > Pinus > Pinus taeda. Next base: position 234,187 of record APFE031597328.1, read on the forward strand.
TCCAACTGAATATTAGTCCATCTTAAATCCCTTGTGAAGTTATAAACAATAACTAGAGATTAATTTATAAAATTGTTTGTTATTATAAACTCTATATAAATATATTGTCACACCCATCTGCATTAGATTAAATACATTCTGTTGACCAGGGAAACATTGTTTACCTGCTTTCCTTCTTATAATCAATTAAATATTATGTTTGAATATTTAGTAGCTTGTAATTCGTTAAGATTCTGCTATTCACTCAATTAAAATCAATTAACTGTTTTAGACAAATAAACAACCCTTTCATTCTATTTGGCAAGTGTTAAAGTTTAAGCACTTGTTTTCAAACTGTTCAAAACATTGGTCATCCAAAAACTTTAAAACAAACAAAACATATAGATGCTCTGGCATGATTAATTAACCTAGATTCATCTCAGAGGACAATAGTACGCAGTGGTGTTTGGGGACATTCCACCAGGGCAACCACCAGACAGGGCATTTGAGCACACTACTGTGCATGTAGTGATCACCACCCCTTATAAGCATCCCAAGGCCTATAAGGATGAGATAGAGAAGGCCATCCAGGAGTTGCTAGCATTGGGCCATATCAGGCCAAGTTCCAGTCCCTTCGCTTCTTCAGTGGTACTGGTGAAGAAGAAGGATGGAACCCTTCAGATGTGCATTGACTACTTGGCGCTCAACTGGAAGACACTGAAAAACCGGTACCCCATTCCTGGCATAGATGAGCTGATGGACGAGCTTAGAGGAGCCAAGTACTTCTCTAAGATCGATCTGCGTTCAGGGTACTGCCAGATTAGGGTGAGGGATTAGGATATCCCTAAGACAACTTTTCGGTACCACAATGGGCACTTCGAGTTCCTGGTCATGCCATTTGGACTGACCAACGCTCCAGCCACCTTCAAGTCATGCATGAACCATGTTTTCCAAGGACAGTTGAGGTGGTTCGTGGTAGTTTTCTTCAATGACATTCTGATTTACAACCGGATATGGGAGGAGCACTTCCAACACTTGGAGGAGGTACTTCACATTCTGGAGGAGCAACAATTTTATGCCAAGCTCTCCAAGTGCGAGTTTGGTTTGACAGAGATGCTCTACCTATGACATATCATTGGTGCTGATGGGGTGAAGGTCCATGAGGAGAAGATTCAGGCCATCCGAGATTGGCTAATACCTCGAGATGTGACTGCGCTGAGGGGCTTCTTGGGCATTTTCACTTACTACAGGAAGTTTGTCAAGGGGTTCTCACAGCTGGCAGCACATTTGGTCGACTTGACCAAGAGAGGGGCTTTCACATGGACTGATGGAGCACATGTTGCCTTCGACTACTTCAAGGAGGTGATGAGCGGTTGCTCGGTCTTGGCACTTCTGGATTTTTCCCAGCGATTCACTGTAAAGTGTGATGCATCTAGGGTAGGAGTTGGAGTAGTATTGTCGTAGGAGGGGCATCCCATTGCTTTCGAGAGTCGGAAGCTCCGACCACACGAGCTGTCATATTCCATATATGACAAAGAGATGCTTGCCATCATGCATGCATAGGCCAAATTCCATCAGTACTTGGTGGGCAACATGTTTCGAGTGAAGACTGATCACAACATTCTTCATCACTTCATGGGGCAGTAGGGCCTCAATGACTTGCAACAGAGATGGGTCAACAAGGTGCAGGCCTATGACTTCGATATAGAGTATGTGCGGGGGAAGCACAATGTGGTGGCTGATGCTCTATCTCGAAGGCCAGTTGGTTTATCCCTCATGAGCATTTTCCATGATTGGAAGGCTCAACTGTTGGTGGAGTACTACAAGGACAGGAGGGCATGCGAGGTATTGGAGGGTACCCATGCAGATGAGCATTACAGAGTGATGGATGAGGTCACCTATTACAAGGGGCGCATTTTCTTAGTACCCAACTTGCAGTTGAGAGAGAAGGTGCTCTAGACATCACATGATTCACCATTATCTGAGCACCAGGGGTTCCGGAAAACTTATATGGTAGTCAGGGAGATTCACGTGGAAGGGCCTCAAGGGGGATGTGCTGTAGCACGTATGGGAGTGTGAGGCATGTCAGAGGAACAAGGGGGAATTGATCCACCCCGTAGGATTGCTACAACCACTTCCCATCCCTGAAGGGAAAAGGGAAAGTATTTCTATGGGTTTCATCACAGGGCTCCCCACAGTGCAGGGGAAGGACTGCATCTACGTAGTGGTCGATAGGTTGACCAAATTTGGCCACTTTTTCGTCATTCCCACCAGATACACGGCTGCACAGGTTGTAGCACTGTTCTTCCGGGAGATTTTCAGGTTGCATGGGCTCCCCAAGAACATAGTGAGTGACAGGGACATCAGGTTCATGGGAGGCTTTTGCCAGGAGCTCTTCAGATTGGTAGGGACTGAGCTCACTCCTAGCACCAACTACCATCCTCAGACATATATCCAGATCAAGAGGGTTAATTAGTCGCTGGAGGGGTACCTGAGGAACTATGTGACTGGTTAGCAGAGGCTTTGGATTCAGTGGTGGCCGATGCTCTATCTCGAAGGCCAATTGGGTTATCCCTCATGAGCATCTGCCATGATTGGAAGGTTTAGCTGTTGGTGGATTACTCCAAGGACAGGAGGGCGTGCGAGGTATTGGAGGGTACCCATGCAGATGAGCATTAACGAGTGATGGATGAGGTCATCTATTACAAGGGGTGCATTTTCTTTGTACCCAACTCGCAGTTGAGGGACAGGGTGCTCGAGGCACCACATGATTCACCATTATCCGGGCACCATGGGTTCCAGAAAACTTACATGGCAGTCAAGGAAAGATTCACGTGGAAGGGCCTCAAGGGGGACATGCTGCAGCACATACAAGAGTGTGAGGCATGTCAGAGGAACAAGGGGGAATTGATCCACCCCGCAGGATTTCTACAACCACTTCCCATCCCTAAGGGGAAATGGGAAAGTATTTCTATGGATTTCATCACAGGGCTCCCCACAGTGCAGGGGAAGGACTGCATCTACGTATTGGTCGACAGGTTGACCAAATTTGCCCACTTTTCTTCATCCCGACTAGATACACGACTGCACAGGTTGCAGAACTGTTCTTCAGGGAGATTTTCAGGTTGCATGGGCTCCCCAAGAACATATTAAGAGACTGGGACAATAGGTTCATGGGAGGCTTTTGGCAGGAGCTCTTTAGATTGGTAGGCACTGAGCTCACTCCTAGCACCAGCTATCATTCTCAGACATATGGCCAAACCTAGAGGGTTAATCAGTGACTGGAAGGGCACATGAGGAACTACGTGACCAATTAGCAGAGGGCTTGGATTCAGTGGTTGCATCTGGGCAAATACTAGTACAACACCACGCACCACATGTCCATTGGTATGACTCATTTCTGTGCTTTATATGGATATGATGGATCATCTTTCGCTGACGTTGTTTTTGGAGACAACTGGGCCCCAAAGGTCAAAGACTGGGTCCAAGAGAGCCAAGATATCCTCAAGGCTCTCAAGGATAATTTGGTGATAGCCCAGAATTAACATAAATTATACACAGACCGACACAGGACAGAGAGACACTTTGAGGATGGGGACTTAGTATACCTTCGGTTGCAGCCTTATAGGCAGTCCACACTAAAGTAGAAGGGGGTCGAGAAGCTACAACCACGCTTCTATGGGCCCTACCAAGTGATTAGACGAGTTGGAGAGGTGGCCTGTGAGCTAGAGTTGCCTCAGGGGAGTAGGATCCCAATGTTTTTCATGTTTCATGCCTTAAAAAGGTGTTGGGACAACAAGTGATAGCAACAATTGATTTACCCCCACAGGATGATGAGGGCCACTTGGTTTTGGAACCGAAGGCCATTTTGGAGAGCAGGGAAAGGAAACTGAGGAGCAAGACCATCAGGGAGTTCTTGGTGCGTTGGAAGAACTTGCCTGATGAGGATGCCACCTCGGAGGGTGAGCACATATTGGAACACTCAACTTTGAGGTTGCTTGAGGGCAAGCAACATTTGGTAGGGGAGGACTGTCATGTCCCTTCTCAAATACATTTGTAACAGGGCGCTGCTACACAATTTTGCACAATTTTGGCTAAGGAAGAGAACCCATCATTTTCGACTTAGGGACTTATGAGGCAATTTGACTTTATTTGGTTTCTAGTGGAATGTGGGGGGCACCCACATGAGAATTCGAATTGGCCCATTCGAATAGCTTGGAGGGAAGTTGAATAGGTGGATGGAGGGGCCCACATGAGGCTAGGGAGACCCAAGGAGTTATAAGGAGGGAGCAACTCTCATTTTGGGATTCCTTCTTACATCTTGCAAACAAAACTACTTGATTGTTCGCTCTGCAGTTTAGCTGAGTCAAATGACTGTTTAGCCACGAATCTCTCAAGCGAGAGATTCAACCTCTACTTCGGGGGACCATCCGTGCCTGCCCTAGAGAGGTAGTTCCACAAGTTTTTCAGGAGTTCCGGGGTTGCGAGACAATACCATCATTCAGTGCAGAGCATGGAGTGCGTATTTCTGGGCAGTTGGAGAATATGCAGAGGGAGCTAGGAGCCATCAGAGATCAGGTGTTTGCCGGGAGAGTTAGATGGTTGAGATAGCAACAATAGCTCAACATCCTTGCTGAGTTTTACAACCAGCAGAGCCAACATTCCAGCAGTTCAAATTGTTGGGCTAGGGGACAGCGCAAAGGCCATTCCAACAGTTCTCGTGAAGCTTGGGAGCAGGTGCCATAGGCCGAAAGCCCATATGGGAAGTCAGAAATTTGATAGCAGAGGTTAGCCCAACCCTTTGGGACCATTTTTGGGAGGATTTACAGGCAATTTCTAGTAGGCTAAGTTTTGCAGTTGCAGCTGAAGTTGGGCTCCAAGGGGGTCGAATTTCAGAAGTCTAAACCAGCCAAAATACTTTGTGGGTTTTTTTGGGTTTAGGCCAAGGAGTCTAGGTTTCAAAGCACATAATTTTCTGAGCAGTAGAAGTGCACCTTCCAGCTATTCGAACTTCAGCAGAAAGGCAATTTTCTGGGGCAACACAGTGCAGATTGGTGCAACAGTTGGAAAACCTTTAGTTCAACCATTTTCTCACCTGGGTTTGGTCATGCTTGTCCATTGAGACAAGCCTAGGTGCACCATCTTGTTTTCCATTGTTTTTAGCCTTCAAAAAAGTAATAAAATGGCTCACCAGTTCCATATTTGCAGCTTTTCTATGGATGTTTAATGTGTATTTCTTTTCTATAATTTGTTGCATAGGTTATTTGCTTTATATTACTTGTATTCCTATATAGGAACATTACATGAACTTAGTAGCATAGTGCCCGAACTGGTGGCATGAAAAGCACTTGATCTTGCTGAGATCCTTTTTCTTCTTCTCACCCTTGGTGTTTGACTCTCCACCACCTCAATTCTTTTTGCCCTTTGACTTTCCCCATTTGCTAGCTAGGGCAAAGTTCTCTTCATCTTCTTTGGTCTCAACAAAAGACCTAGATTGAGCTTGTCTGTGTATCTCTTTTTGGACACAATCACCTCATAATCACTCCTAGGATGGAATCTTTTCTTTGGCACATATCCCATTCGGGAAGGCTTGCCATGATTTGATGAAACCTAATAGGTAAAAATTCACCAGATCCTTACCTTGAACTGTCTTACCCACATCAGCCAACTCTTCTCTCACTTCGGTAAACTTGTAGAGGTAAAACCAGTGTTTTCAGAAACGGCCGAGCCAGATCCAGCCAAGGCTTGGCTGGGTTGGCTCGGTGGATGAAGGAACGACTGGCCGGTTTGTTATCGAGCCGGATGAGCCGGTCATTGACTCAAACGACTCGGTAACAAACCGGTCTGCTTGGTCACCCACGCACACGCATAGCCAACGAGGTCTTTTGGGGGAAAAATTGGACCCCACAACCAATTCTAATTTGCTTTAGGGTGATTTTGAGATCCATATACCTCTCCCAACCCTATAAAAGCTACCCAACCCCTCTCATTTCGTCACAGCGATCTCAATGCATTTGTGTGAGAATTTGTGAGGAGTTTGTGAAGAGTTGTGGAGTTTGTTTTTGGAGTAGCAGTGAGGAGTCTTGGGCAAGCATTGGAGCAACAATGAGGAGCTTTTTGGGCAGCCATTGGAGCAACATTGAAGAGGTAGTTTGTGCCTAGAGCTATTTTTTTTTCACTTCTAAAGTTTGTTTTTGTTTATTTATTTTTTTGTGCAAATCTGGGAATTGAAAAGAGTCTTTTTTTTAAAGAAAATGAACATTGAAGCAATGTTATTTTTTTTTGTTTTCATTTTCAGATTTTTTCCTTTCATTTCCAAGTCAAAAAATGGATCCTAGAGTGAAAGATGCTCCTTGGGCATATGCTGAAATGGTTGATAATCAAATGCATTTCAAATTTTGTCATAGAAAAATTAAGGAGGGTCTCGTGGGCATTCATTGGCTGAAATAACACTTGGCTGGTATTAGAGGCCAAATTAATCCATGTGAAGCACCATTAATACAAAATTGGGGAGATTAGGAAGGAGTTGTTAAATAACTTTGAGAAGTTTCAAGAAGAAAAAACTAGGCAAAGAGAAATAGAGGTTGAAATTGGGAGGAAGAGGAGTATACAATAAATGATGGCTTCCAACCCCAGTTTTGATTTTGAGGGCTCTTCATCTGTCCCTTGTACTAATGCATCCAACCCCTTCTGCTATGTTTCTTCCTCTTTGGAGTCCATGCAAGAAAAGAAGGGTAAGGGTAAAATAAATAAGAAGGGTGATATGAATATCAAACGTTATTTCACTGTCACACCCTCCTCTCGATCAGATGCACATGGTCCTCAAGCTAGTAGAAGTCATATGCAACCCACTTGAGATGACCATTGGAAGAAAGAATTCAGGGAGACTGCTTATGATTACATAGCTAGATGGTGGTATGATGCTTATATCCCCTTCAATGCTTCCCGTTCACCATATTATGAGCCTATGTTTGATGCCGTATTTGCTGTTGGAATGGGCTTCAAAGGCCCTAGTATGCATGATTTAAGGGGTTCTCCTTTGTGAAAAGAAATTTCCTCCATTGATGAGTATTTGAAAGATTTCAAAAGCTCATGGGCAAAATCAAGATGTACCATCATGTTAGATGGATGGACTGATCAAAGGAACCGTACCATCATAAACTTTCTTATCTTTTGCCCACAGGGAACCATGTTTCTAAAATCAGTTGATGCATTTGATAGGGCGAAAGATGAACAATTGTTGTTTCAGTTGTTGGATGAGGTTTTTGAGGAGGTGGGGGAGGCTAATGTTGTTCAAATCATCACAGATAATGCCTTTAATTATGTTCTTGCTGGTAAACTATTAGAGGAAAAACACAAAACCATCTTTTGGACCCCATGTGTTGCACATTGCATAGACCTCATGCTTGAAGATATTGGGAAATTAGATTGGGTCAAGAACACTATAGAGCATGCCAAAAGCATAACAAAATGTATCTACAACCATTCATGGATTTTGAGCCTGACGAGGAAACACACAGGGGGCAGGGATATTATTAGGTCTGCCATCACTAGATTTGCAACTCATTTTTTGACATTGCAATCTTTGCTTTCCCAACATAGAAACTTGCAAAAGTTGTTTTCTAGTGATGAATGGAATGAAAGCCATTGGTCTCACCAAGAGGATGGCAAAGATTTGAAAAAGAAAGTTAATGAAGAAATATTTTGGAAAAAGGCAGCAAAGATTGTGAAGGTTGTTGAGCCACTGGTTAAGGTGTTGCGGTTGGTGGATGGGGAAAGATTGGCTATGGGCTTCATTTATGAGGCTATGGATCAAGCAAAGGAGCAAATAAAGACAACATACAAGGATAGACTGACTAAGTATGGGCCCATTTGGGCAATTATTGATGAAAGATGGAACAATCAACTCCATTGCCTTATACATGCAGCTGGGTATTTTTTGAACCCAAGGTATCATTATAAAGATCTGGAGGCAGGAGCTTTGGGTGGGGAGGTTAGAGATGGATTGAATGATTGCGTTGATCGCATGGTCCCTATGGAGAGTGATCAGCTAGAGATACATCGACATATTACTTGTTTCAGCAAAGCCACAGGTACCTTTGGCAAGAACCTAGCAAGGATTGCAAGGGAAGCATATGAGCCAAGTAAACAAACAATTTCAATTTTCAAATTCTTATTTTGTTAAATTGTTTATAATTTCAAAGCTGGATATAATTTGTAATATTGTTGAACTAACTCATTACACAACTATGTTTTTTGCAACACAATGGTGGGAGGCATTTGGTAGCCATTGTCCTCAATTGCAGAAGTTTGCAATTCGTATTTTGAGTCAAACTTGTAGTGCTACTGGGTGTGAGCGCAATTGGTCTGTCTTTGAGAGGATTCACACGAAGAAGAGAAACTGTTTGAATAAAAAACGGTTAAATGATCTAGTCTGTGTCCAATACAACCTCCGGCTTAGACGCAACCAATTGCTGAGCAAAAGATCTGATTCAGATCCCATTGTGTTGGAAGATATTGATCCAACACCAGATTGGGTAGTGGAGAGTCATCCAACAGAGTTTGATTCTGATGAGGATCTTGATTTGGATTTATAGACAGAGGCATTAGTTAAAGAAAATGTTCAGTTGAATGCAGATCCACTTGTACCAGATGTTGTAGCTAAATCTTGCACCATGCAGCAGGAGGCAAGGAAAGCTCCCTAGAGACAACTTTTGGGTTGATTGTAGACCAGTGCCTAGGACATCTTAAATAGAGGAGTGCTTGTAAGGTATATGTGAGGGGTTTGCAACACTCCAATTGTCACGTAATGAAAGATAATGAGGGGGCTTGGTTCATTCCTCCAAAGGTATGAGCTATGGATTTCAGTACCCCCTCACACACACAGTTCCCAATAGTATCACATAGAACAACGAAGGCTGATTACTTCAAAGGGGATTACAAATTAATAGGCTTTGTTGAGTAAATGAAAGAGGATTAGGAGAAAGCATAACTCATCATATAGAGCCCAAAACATCCAAAATTCTATATTGAACATATATAGCTGCAAGTAATGGGAAATTCTACACTTGTTTGAGTTACAAGCGGAATTAATGGACTGGAGAGAAGTTGGGTGCTATGATTCTTATAGAGCAGTTTAAAGATATACTTCAACCCTTCACACATGCATTATGCATTAATAAATCAATACACATGGATCTATAAGGAAGCATGAAATAATTTCTAGTAGCTATTGTAGCACACATGCAGAGAAGAATATGAACATAATGGAATTAACAGAAGGAAAAACATACTGTAATGCTAAGAAGGAGGAATCACCACCATTTCTGTGATAGTCTGAAGATCTGCTTGTGTAAAGTAATACAATATAAAATAACAATCATTCACGTATAGAGTTATGAGCCAAAATATGGTATCACAGAGTTCAACCCTCGCGGGTGAGAAATTCCGGAACCTCTGTATAATATTGCTTCCCCCTATTTATAAGAGGAGGGGGAGCTGGAATTACAGTCTACAAAATATCTGAGCTTGAGCCCTAGCTGTCATGCTAGACTAGTTGTCTCGGTTAGTGTTAGGATCTGTTGCCCCAAAAAGATTACAATCGGGATCAAATCCCTTTCTTGGAAATAAACAGAGATAAATGCACAGAGAAAGAAAATGGAGAGGGGAAGGAGGAGGTGTCCCCTTGCTGTTTCAGTGGAAGCCCCTGATTTAGCCACATCCCTACTATCATCATGCTTCTCATTGCTGTTGAGGCGGTTCACTGCTGCTTGACCAGTGTCTCTCTATTCTGCCTTAATTGCTTGAGTGAGCTGTTCAGTGGAGAAGTGGAGTGTGAAAGTTGTGCCCCCAAGCGGTCATTTTCTGCATGACGGAGTGGAGTACCATGCCGTGCCATTAAGACTTCCTGAATCTTGTGCATATCGATTTGCAGCCGCGCCATGCCTTATTTAATGTCACCTCTGTCGACCCATTCGCCTATTTAATCTCTGCAACAACGCTATTAGTGCACCACGACCGCGGGTCATTTAATCATTTAAAACTAACGAACAGGCGGGCACTTTTGATTTGCTCTTAGGCCCCTTAATGCAACCCCTTTTATGAATTTCCTTATACGATCGGGGGCTGGAACCAAAGGCCCATGTGTTTGGCGCTAAAGATCTCAATAACTACTCGGGGGGGGGGGGCTTTTTCTTTATATTGCAAAAGTCCCTCATCAGCTGATTTCTTGGACCCGAAATCTTTGTAGATTGCATCTCATAATATATCGCATCAAGGGCTTTTCCTTATCGCAATAGCAACCGCCGATAGGCCTGAAATCAGGAACTGCCGATTGCCGAGAAACATGCTGACATCATCACTGCCACGTGTCACTTGTGAGTGGAGACACGCACCCGACAACAACCCCATAGGACCCCTAAAAATGCCAAAAACGTGTGACACGTGTCCACCCGCCACGTCATCATCTGTGTGTGCCATGTCATTGCTGACGTCAGCTGCATGTCAGCTCAGTGGTCCAATCAGAGGCCGCCATGTGGAGAAGAGAGAAAGGGAGAGCCCAACCCTTGTTTTGTAAAGCATTTCCTTTGTATTTGGTTTTCTCAGCTCCTCGACGATTTAACACTAAAGCCCAGTTCTTCGGCAATTCCCGCGATATCAACGATCGACGATGGTTTTGGCCCTGCGCTAGTGTGCACCCCTTTGCGCCTGCGATCACTGATATGCGATATCAACACTCGACCTTGAAACCCACCGATAAAACGTTCTTCCTGGACCCAGGACCCTCCGATAGCTGATTTGCGATAAATGTGCCGCCTGGACCCGCCGATAGTCGATATGTGATATTGGCGATAGATGGATCGCCATTCTCGCACCCCACCAGTATTCCTTGCCCGCCAGAAAGCTCGACTAGTGATTGCGATTTGTTCCTGGGTCCCCATTGTGATTTACCCTCCATACTTATCCATTTTCTTGGTTTGTTGGGCTTTTCCAAGGTAGACCTTCAAAATGCTTTATCTTCTGCTCCAGGAGTCCATTTTTGGATTCCTATATACCACTGGAAAGCTCTTTCCGAGAACGATGCAATGGAAAGGGTCTGATCTGGCTCTGATAGCTTATGTGGTCCAAAAATTAGCAACAAACTTCACTGCTATTGGGCATTTGAAGCAACTGGTGTCGAAAAAAGCAATGAGTGACAACACCAGCCTCAGGCCCAGCCCCAAGTCCTCCAGTTGTAGGTGCTTCCTCTACTCAGCCACGACAGAAGGGCATATCTCATCTATCTCAGCATGCAGTTGCTGTGCAGCCTGCTAGTGCTACCACTTCTACTGCTATAGTTGTAGTTGGACATGATGATGAGGAGGAGCCGTGGGTTTCCCTATCTGACTCTGATTCAGAGTCTGAACTAGATGATGTTGGCTCCTCTTGCAGTAGCCAGTAGTACTGGTGACTAGTGATGTTTTGCAGTTTACTTTTGTTGTAGAGGCCATTTCTAGCCTCCTTGGTTATGTGTTTTTGTTTTGATCTCTATATCATCGTTTATGTATGTACTGGATAGTGCAGTGGGTGCCATTTTGATCTAATGGATATATTCATGAGCCTAGTTTGATCATATGTTGTCTTCTCTCTATATTCTAAAGCTTTGTGTTTGGAAACATGAATGAAAATATTTAAAATTATGTTTTTTTATAAAAAAATAAATATTTAATGAATTTTTTACAATAACTGAGTCATTGAAATCAAATCGGCCAAGTTGATATCGAGTCAAAGTCGGAGTCAGAGCTAACCCTCAGCCGTTTCTGAACTAGAGTCAGAGTTTTAAAACATTGGGTAAAACAGAATAGAATCAGACTTGGACATTTTGATAGTCCTCAATTGATCCTTTAACACTAGTTTCTTGGCCTCACTCGAACCTTGATAGATGCCAGTGATGGCAGTCCACATGGTTTTGGTTGTCTTCTTGGCAGTCAAGTGAGGAATAATGTTGTCTTTGACCCCCTCCAAGATGATTCTTCTTGCTTTAGCATCTCGTCGGTTACGCACAATCAATTGCTGAGGATCATGGGGTGCAACTGTGAAATTATCAACAAATTCCCACACCTCTTGTTCCTCCAGCACCACGACAATCCTCTCATGCCAAGAACAGAAGTTGGACGCACCGTCCGACCTATCCTTGAATCTGAGGCCCTGATATGCCATACTGCCAATTTGCACTTCCCAGAAACCCTAGCGATCAAATCGAATTGGTGAACTCGCTTCCATTGAATCACAAAACCTGCTCCCGAGGATAACATCTGCGTTTGGTCTTCAATCAGAGGCTACGCTCTGCTACCATGTTAGATTTCCTTGAAACCCAGTAACTGATTTGCAAATTTCAAAGTGTGCTACCAGAAATACAAACAACTATTGTTCTGAAATCTTAAATTACAAATACATTGAGTTTTCTAACTTAGCATGCACAACAAAAATAAATAAATCAGAAGACAAATACATTCAACACATGAACACAAGATATACCCAAGAAATCCCAACTCTGGGGAAAACCTGCAAACTATGTGTGTCTTTTATTATCTTCGTCAAAGGTAATTCTTCAGAAAATTTACAGCAAGGGAAAACTTCCCTTTCACCACAAAAACATCCTGATTAGCTCCCCAAGGAAAATCAAACTCCTGTGCACTTGTTTTGCTGTGTGGTTGCGCATTTCAGTCTATCTGTGCGTAACCGTCTCTCTGCACACGTGTGAGTTGAATGGATGTGCTGACGCTGTCTGAGTTAGAGCAATTCAGTCTTCACTCGATCTCTCCTTCTTGGTCGCTGAAACTCTGTGATTTTCAGAAACTCTAGTCTCTCCCTTCGATGATCTGACACTCACTGCTTGTGCCCAATGAATTGGCCACTTCTTTGCTCTATCTTGTCATATAATTTCAACCCAAACCCCACAAACGCTCTCAACGACTGAAATTAGATCTTGATGAAGCGCTGAAATTAAATCGTAAGTTGACTTTAGGATTTTAAGTTTTTCCTAAGTCTAACTTTAGGAAATAGTTAAATAAATTAATATTTTGCTAAGTGGTTGTCTTGTGGGTCCCTCTGCTACCCTTGGCGCCTAGGCAAGCAAGACCCTTACTTCTCTACTGCAATCAACACTCTTTGCAATGGTATTAGTTCCCAAATTTTAGCTTATTGTTGCTTTGCAGGTTCTTGATTGATGATGATGCCCACTGTCCTTGTTGGTATTGTTCAGAGGATAACTTGTAATCCTTTTAGGTCTCTTCTCTCGCTCTTTTGCTTGTCTTTCTATTTCTTTTGGAGCTCTTGTCTATTATGGTGTTGTTCTTCATATTGTTATGCCTTTCAAACTGCTGCTGCTAAGATTTTCGGTGGTATCCTTTGGATATGACTAGTGTAGGAGGGCTTCAACTTATTGAGAATGCGATTTAGCCTAAAATTTTCGTCTTTGATATAGGTGACGTACTTTAGTAGTTTCATAAATATTCATTCATGCTCATTTAGAAACATCTGCCCTTGCTTTAGATTGTGGAATTTGTTACTCTTTCGCATAGTAGTGTTATGACGTGCTTCTTGATAAAGTCTTTTTGGAACTTCTCCTATTTCAGTCTTTTCTTCTTAATCTTTTTGATTTTCTTGTGATCTACCCAATGCAAAGATGCTTTTATGGACATGCTATAAATGGTGATCTCTGTTTTCATATTGTTATAGATGTCACGTAGTTTCACATGTTTCATTCCAAGAAACCAATACTCAACTTCTTAGCCCATCTTAATTTCCCATAAAAGACAATTGCTTTGGTTTTTCGAGACACCCTTTCTAAATCTACTTGATATGATGTCTTGGTTCATACCCAAAGGATCCCATATTGGAATCAGATGATGAGTGTCTAAACGTTTGGGAAGACAAACTAACCCTCTCCATCCTTCACTTGATTCAAAGCTTTGGCTATGGTATAGTTGCTACTGGATTCTTGACGCTCTTTGAAATGTTTTGTTGGTTGGATTTATGCATAAGATTTCGTGGTTGTGTGTGCAATTGATGTGCTTGCTGGGTGCTTGGAAAGAGGTTGATGTGAGTGATGGATGCTTGGCAAGAGGTTGATGTGTTTGGTTGGTATTTGTTAGGTGGTGGGTATCATATTGTTTCTAGCTCTTGGTAGATGGTGCATGGATCTTGTTGGCGTCGTGGATGTGTTCTTTGTCTTGTTCATTAAATTTGATGGAATCATGATGTATTCACACCAATGATTCTTCTCATTATCTCCACCAACAATTTGGGGATCACATGATCTTGTTATACCAGAAATTCTTCATGTCTATTTCAAGCTCTCTCTCGCTCTAGTCTTCTCTCTTTCACAATTTTAGATTGTGGAATTTATTAATCTTTTTTTCATACTAGTGTTGTGACATGTACTTCACATAAAGTCTTTTGGGAACTTCTCCCATTTTCACCTTTTCTTGTTAATATTTTTGACCTTCTTGTAATGCTCCCACCACAAAGATGTTGAAGAATCTAGGGCAATTAGGTGTAGAGTGATTCTTCGTGACAAGATAACAATTTGTGAAGTCTTTTTACAATTTGTCTTTGTCAGCTTAATCTTTTTCTTTGCTTATTAATGCATGTGTGTGTGTTTCATTAAACTGTTATCAAAACATAAAAGAAGAACACAAGATGTTGGCTCTCTGCCAGGGCCAAAACCTCTCTTCTCTTGAGAGGAAAACCCTTATTGAAGCTTCTTTCTTGATCAATGCCAAATCCTAGACCCTTGACTAGAAGATCCTCCAAGCACAAGTCAAGTCCTTCCTTTTTCTCTACACTATGTCTTCCCGACACTTTGTCCACCTTCTTCAGGCACTTTGTTCCTTGACACTTCGTCTTCCTTCTAGCATTTCGTTCTTCCTTCAACTATTAGTAGTCTTTCTAGAAGAGATACTTATCTTTAGTGATATCCTTTAACTAAGAATACTATTTCCTCCTCTTGATCAGGCGAGTCCCTTCTTGATGTATAACGGTAGTGTAAAGTTTTGTAGATGTTCTATGCTAAGAGCAATTTCACTTTTCTCACAGCAATCATACAAGAAGTTAAGCAAAATGCAGATAGAACATATAAGCAGATCTTACAGAAGACAAATCAGAAACAAGAAAAATGTGTGTGATCATTTCGGCGGTCAACAGGTTGCTTCAACCAGCAAAGTCTCCTTTGGTCAGCCAGCCCAGCATGTGTCACAACAACCCTCCAACCAGTAGATGAGTCAACCCAAGTCAATTCTACAAAAGTCAACGCTGTCCTAAAAAGTCAACGCAGCAGCAAAACGGTCAACCCTTTGACCTCAATTTTTGTGCCAGGTAGTACGGCCTTCAAAAATCGAACTTTCCACCAATTTTCAGCTTGATTGGACCAAGTGTTGACCAAAGTCAACGCTGGTCAAACTTTCTGCTAAACCCTAGCAGAAGAAACCCTAGCAGCAGAAAATCCGTACGGTCTGTCCTCTTCGTCCTTCCCACGTGTGGCTGAAATTCGTCCTCCAGGTAGCTCGTACTCTCTAAGATGAGAGAGGAAGATGTGAGTTGTGTTGTGAT
>APFE031597328.1:254526-267064 GCA_000404065.3 Pinus taeda
TCCAAGTTAACTTGTCAACTGGAGTGAGGGAGTGTTGGTCAATACGAAAGAAAATTTTCCTAAAGCAAGAGAGGGAAATTTGAAAAACTTTGGATATAGCTCTATCTTGGTCTCGTATTCCCTAGAACAGATTCCTTTACTACAACCTCAACAGATTACACTTGAGCCCATTGATCTGAGGGTACCATGGATGAGGAGGTGGATAGATCATATTTCATGACATACAATTTCTTCGACGATTAGTTTCTCACCAACCTTATTTGGGTGGCTGCACAGACAATTCATTATGGTCAATGATTATCTGTACAAAGGGATGGATTTTTGCAACAACCTTGAGCTCGTTCTTCCTGAGGGTGAGCGATGAGATGTTATAGGTAACATATCATAACATGAACCAAATAGATGAAATATCTTACCTATAACATCTCATCGCTCACCCTCAGGAAGAACGAGCTCAAGATTGTTGCAAAAATCCATCCCTTTGTACAGATAATCATTGACCATAATGAATTGTCTGTGCAGCCACCCAAATAAGGTTGGTGAGAAACTGATCGTCGAAGAAATTGTATGTCATGAAATATGATCTATCCACCTCCTCATCCATGGTACCCTCAGATCAATGGGATCAAGTGTAATCTGTTGAGGTTGTAGTAATGGAATCTGTTCTAGGGAATACGAGACCAAGATAGAGCTATATCCAAAGTTTTTCAAATTTCCCTCTCTTTCTTTAGGAAAATTTTCTTTCGTATTGACCAACACTCCCTCACTCCAGTTGACAAGTTAACTTGGATTAGCTCTTCTACAAGATCAAAACATATTTTTGGCTGTAAACCACTACATTTCTATTACTGCAAAGAGTTCTTTGTTTTCCTATATATGATGTTATGGTTTCATATATTTCAATACCATGTTGATCGATTGAATAAAGTGATTAGATGATACTGCATAGATTATGTGGACCATTGGCTTGTGTTATCTGACTGTGCAGGTTCTAATAATAGTGATCAGATCTAGGATTGGAGCATTCAAGCCAAGGAAGGCATGAAGAATATGACAGATTCCAGGTAAGCTTCATCCCGTTATCTATTTTCTTTAAGGATAACATTAGTCTCTTTGTCTTTCTGTTGTTTTAGGTCAGTCCACCAGTCCTAGGGAAGATACTTTTGTTTTTAATCATAGATTCCACAAAACAGTAAGAAAAATAAACAAACCAGAAGAAAACCACGGAAAAACCAATAGCAATATGACACCACAAAAAAAGTGGTATGGCCATACACTAGACATAAAAAAAAATTATAAATCAAGCACAAACAAATCAAAAAATACAAAAAGAACAAAATTCCCAACAAACACCATGACTCAATCCCCATGGGCTCCCAATGCTTCCAAGGGAAGGCTCAACCCAATCCTTCTTCAAGATTACATGGCAATCTCTTTTGCCATGTAATTCCCTGCATTGTACTGCCATAAACACACAATTGTCAGTGTGTATTTAAACATAACAATATACTAGTTACATTACCTTGTTATGTGAAACATGCTACCTTGTAATAGAACACATCCATGCCATCTCTCGAGGGAATCCAATTCCCTTAACGGATCCAGCTACAACTAGAAACTAGCTAAGACACCTACCAAATACATGTTCATGAATATAGCACATATGCATATAATGTCAAACAAAATGAAGGTTAAGAAGAATTTTTGTATTCATGCAAATCACTCATTGATTTGGAATCGTGGTTTCCAAACATAGCCAAAGTAATTCTCACCCAATTTCTTTCTTTTACCTTTTACCTTGCTACAATTGAGTCTTATTATGTACTATCACATCACCCAGTTATTAGTCATATAAAAAAATCAACTATTACCTTGTCATGCTGATACTAAGCATGTTTCCCTACATATGTTCACACATGTCAGTCACATGTTCCAAAGATCAAGACATCATGTCTATAAATTTGAAATCAACCTTTACAAAGACTAAAAACCATGTCATAATCAACTCATAGTCATAATTCATAATACTACAATTATCACCCACTTACACTCAAGTATATATCAGTTGTCTAAGAACATATTGTGTTAGTACAACTATAATAATATGATATCATTCCTTCATGCAATCTTATAGACACATACTCATATCATGCAATTAATCAAACATTCAGACAATATGTAACATACCATGTTAGAACCAAATAGATGAAACAATTAACTCATACCTCAATGTATCTTAGGGGATGTTATCACATCTACTAAAATCAATCTAGATTAATATTACACAATATCATAAATATATCAACTCATGCCTGAATATCATGACCATGACCATTTGCACAAGCCAGTCCAGACTAGCACAATACATATAACATCAAGATCTTAGCTGCAATGACCATAATCATCATACATATGATTGCAGTGCATATAAAAACAAGTTAGTATCATTCATGGCTATTTGACACATGCATATGACCACACTAATCAACTAGCATATACTCTTACATGCACTAGACCTAAGGGTAAGATCATGAAAAACTAGCAAGTAAATCATACATGCAACTTGATACATGCAAGTAATCATGTCGTAGCTGCTTGATCCAACTCTTCCTTTCTTTATATTTACTTCCCATTTTCTTTCTTGCCCTTCCTTTGCCTTCCTTTTTGAATGCTCTAAGTGTGCAAGAGTATGAGAGAGAGAGAGAGAATAGAGAGAGCTCCAATCTAAAACTGACAGAAGGTTAAATTAACAAAATCCATGAACTGATCCTCACAAGCATATGTATTAATGAGGCCTCTATTTTCTTCAATTTCCATTATTTTTCCTTCAATTTCCTGCTCACATGCAACCCGTGACATTTCACCTTCCTTTTCTCCTATTTCCATTATTTTCATAAATAAAATGTCAATTAATGCGTCTTTTATATTCAAATCCTTTTTCATTGCCTTTGCCAATTTCCCCTTAGCCATAATAAACCAAATGAGCACCCACTAGGATGTTTTACCCAACATTTAGCTCAGAGTACATGTCCCATGACCTTGGTATTATATCTTTTTACATGGAAATTCAATCATGGGTTGTTACACAAGCAATATTTTTTATCATTGTCTCCTTCTCTTTCATTCAACATGTTCATCACTGATGTAAGGAAAGGATGATGGTGCCATATCTATTGTCTTCTCTACTACCCCATTATTGGTTGGATTACTAGCTGAGCAATAGGTAAAAAATATTAACACATGCATTAGACATATATCATAGAGGTATTAGTAATGTGATGCATGTATGTTCTAGAGAAAGGCTTCTTGGGAGTGGGATTGGAAGCACGAGTGGGGAATGACAATTTCAAAATCTCCCATTTCGAGAATGATTTTGGGAGTGAATTTTGTATTATATATATATATTGATGCATATATGTCAAAAAAAGCATGTACACTGATCAACTTGTGATTAAAAAACATAAAACCATGGATTAAAGCATATAACATCATTCATCTCGCAGTTACAATCTTCATCAACCGCATGTCCACAAATTACAAGTTCTCATTTATATAGGATGTAAGGGTGCACATAACCAAAGTAACATTGAGTGCAATCCATCCCTGAACCGAAAATACATCAACAAATAAGCTCTGGTTGGCATCTAGCATCCAAAAATATCATGCTACAACAAATACCCTCATATCATTAAAATTGTTGCCTATCTTTGGATCTTTGTCATTAATATCACCCTCTAAGCATTAACATAAGATAGAAAATGTAGCATGTCAAGCCAAGATTTTGTTTAAGTGATGGGTACATTTTTAATAGGGTCATAATAGAGGAGTTCGACAGCTAATTTCACTACCATCAAGGTATATAGAGGATTTGGTGTTATTGGTTAAAAATGATTTCCATACCTAGTACATGACAAAATCAAATGGAAACATTGCAATTCCCCCAATCCTGAAATCCCGAAAAACTAATAAGTCTACTAGATTTTGAGTCAAAATCTACTTTCTCCATACGAAATCCAATGAGGTTGGAACCACTCTCAAACATCTCGAGTCATTTCATGATAATGTTAAAAATTTAAGTACAAGGATGAAAATTAAAGATAAAGGAGAATGCCACTTTTACTTGAAGAATTTAACATGACCATAAATTGCATATCAATACTAGGGCCATAGGCTTGAATATTATGCTACTATGGACCTAATATTACCATAGTGTTTTCCTTTTACCTCTCACTCTCAATACTCCCACAATACTCCTGAACCTTTATTTCTCTAGCTTGCTTGTTTTTTTACTCCGCGTGGCAAATGTATTCTATAAACAATACCTTATAATGCACATATTTCTATACAACATATAAAAATCCTTTATCCCCTATTATATGCTCAATATATTATTGCATTTTTTCCTCATTTTTTATGCCCCAATATGAAAGCACATGGTATAGTATTTCTTTCTCAGTCAAGCCCCTATGTGTTAAAGACTAAAGAAACTATATAAATCAAATTCCCCCTGATGGGGGTGACTATACCTTAGAAGAGGAGGTTTCAAGATCCCCATCCCCAGCCATATGTTCGCCATGTAATTGGTAAAGCGGGAAGGTGGTGGGCACTCTGCATGATGTAAGATGCTTCAAGAGAATGTTTTGATATCTATTGTTCTTTGGTCTAGGAATGATTTTGTTCGATTGTGGAGGGAAATGAGAAGGGGAGTTGTGCACTATGGTGATGATTACGGTAGCAGTTTAGTCCTATGATAAAATTCAAACGACCAAGGAGGTGAGGAGGTAACCTTTGAAGTTTACCCTATGAATGGTATTGTGCGTAAAATTTCATTTGGGACCCAGGAGAGGAGGTTTTGGTATTTATGCTTCGATGGGTGGTAGGCTTCCTTTCGCATGATTGCCCCTCCTTTAGTTGGTATCCCTCTTGCAGAGTTGATGGCATCACACAGGTCTGTGAGTGTGGGTAAGGTGTTTCCTCCTAAGCTGGATCTTTTTGTTAGTGCCTCATTCTCTTATTGGTAGTTGTGGTGTAGATGCCACCCTGGAGATAAGGTAGCATGTCTGGTTCATCTTTGGCTTAAGAGCACATAATTATTTTGTTGTGTTAGAGGGGTCCTGAGGTAAAGAGGTTGCTACCGTCCTTAAATAGGTTCCTAAGGCCCCTAAGAAGAGTAACTTGGGTTTTCATTTCCAGATTTAGGGTCAATTATGTCCTCTCCTTGTGTCTTGGGGCCCTTGTCTTGGGGTCATGGTTGGGCAAGTTCTAGGTTGCAGCTGGGAGTATGTACCCATAGTTCATAAAGATCGAACCACTAGTTGGGTTGGTTCCAGGTGGTCTGGGAGGATCTTGGTGTTGTTATCCAAAATATGTAGTTTTATTGTCAGGGGTCTGCATCCACTCTTAGAGTTAGTTTACGCTTGTCATGTTGGGGAGTCTGGGGGTGTCTGGTTCTGGGACGGTGGATCTAGTATTTTCCTCCCGATCGTTGTGGTGTCTTGTGGTGGGGAATTAGGATTTTGTTGTATAGTGGTGGTTGGGCAAGTCAGTTGGTCTGGAGTCCTACTCGATTCGAGGAATTACCATTTTATGTAGTTATGTTATGGTAGAGAGGATGACCCCGCAGAGGAGGAGTACATCATGGGCACCCCATTGTTGGTGCTAGCAAAGCCTCTTCCTCCATCGAGGAATGATTAGCCAGTCTGGATAGAGAAGAGGAGATAACAAAAACCCCTATTCCTTCTCTCGGTTGTGTGGTATAGGCTCCCTCCATGGAATCGATTGTTTCTCCATTGCAAAGAATCTAGGCCAACCTAGATATCCTTCATGATCATAGGCACAAGGATCGCAATGAAATGGTGACATACTTGAATAACATTCAATTCTCTAAATATGAAATTATGGAACAACTGGGGAATGTTCACAGAAGCCAACGACGAACAAATGAATGCCTACAAGAACTGGAGGCCTGATTGGAACACAGACTTCCATCATGAGCAGTAAGGTCAGCTAGTTGCAGTAAACATGCATCATTCGCGTCCGCCACCTTGAAATTCCTTTTATAGGTTGTTTGCTTATTTTTCCAATTTTTTGGTTAATATGGCTTCATAGCCCTCTAGAAATAAGATGTAAACTGGTAAATTTGTTGCTCTATATTCCAACTCTCCTCGCCAACAAATCCAATCGGAATGAGGTAGGAAAAACTAATGAAACTATGTATGTACTTGTACTTGTAAGGGTTTGATCGAAAAAAAAAATGATATAAATTAAATGGAAGGTAAACATTGATAGGTATCAAACCACTTACCTCATAATACATCTCACATTTTGCCAAGATTTAAAAAATAAAAGATAACTATCTATCTATCTATCTATCTATCTATCTATATATATATATATATAAATAGATAAAAAAATCCTTAAACATTAATATTCAATTCCACTTTGCCATGGAGATAAGTAACATGCAAACAGGTTTCGTTACAATACCGTGGCCTCAAGCTATGGATTATTAATACCACATTCCCTAAAAACACAACTCATGTTCATATGAATTCTTTTTTAATTAAAAGAACAATATAGGCATAACATTTTGATAGATAAAGCTCATTTTGTTTTGTTAAGCTTGGTAGTACCTCTTTTTTCTATTAATTTAACAGCAAGTTACAACTATTTTTAAAAATAGTTAGGTGGCCTCAACTTTCCCTCTGCGAAACCAAGTCTATTGGCCACCTAACGGCATGGTATAGCATCCAAAAATGATAAGTCTTAAGTCTTTCTAACCACGTAATATATCTTAAGTATTTCTAACAATGAAATATATGACTGTATGTCTATACTTATCCTACCATCTACTTGCCTACTAGCATAATTGTCTATACATTGAAAAATAAAAGCTATTTGCATAAAAAAACTATAGAAAGAGACATCATAATAACTAATCTACTTCCTCAAATGAAGAGGATTCCATTGGTGTTGATTATTTTTCATTAGACCTCGAGTTCTGTCGAAGAGGGGATGCAAGGTAGGTAGTTTTCTATGCGCCAGAGGCACCCATCCTACTTTTGCATTTGGAACTAGAGTTGTTGAAAGTCTTGCTTGTAGTTTGGGAAAGCCTGCATTGCGGTGGCCATGTTCAAAACTATTTGTTCCAGGGCCCTGCCAAGAATCCATTTCATAGACCAGTAAAGAAATATAGTGTTTTTAAACTGGATTACTTGACCTCGTTTATGCCCAAGATTGGGCACCAAGATCCACCAATCATCAAAATCAATTTCCATTGAACCTACCTAGCGGTTCGAATCCGCCTCCCATTCCTCAATCAATTACCAAATTCCCTTAGTTGTGCCTTCATGGTAGGCTTCCACAACATCATTGATGATGCTCACATTAGGCTTTCTGCTTCTTAGTTTTCCTCTAGGTGCACTGGATTATCCCTCTTCCTGTTTTCCTTTGTTCTTCCTGCCATGGCCTCGTGGGGTAGGGCTTCGGGTTCGAGTCACTGCATGAGCCATGGTTGTCATCTTGCATCCTAAAGAAATGTCTCATTGAGGACCCACGGGTGGTATAAAACCACAACAACCCAGCTTACGAGTCCTATTACCTACCTGCTCACTTTTCCAGAGGCCAACAGGCACCCGTAAAACTAGAACATGGGTCTTGTCGGCCTTCCTTTCTTCACAAAAAATTTTAACATTGTTCCCCAAAACAGGTAAGGGTTACATCCCTTACACCAAGACTAGTAATTAGAAACCAACCTTTTGATGAAAACCCTAAGGTCCTAATGTCCACTCTTACCTTCATCCTTGAGGGGCTGAGTTAACACAAACCAACTCACATGAAAATGGCCCAAGGGTTTGCTCCCACTGGGTAGCCAGGGTGTCTTAGTAGCAGCATAGATCCCCCACACTAGTTTACCCAGCACACACCCGTCATGACTCAACCCAGAATTCAAGCAGCCATAGGCCCGAGACTTCACAATACTACCCCAGAGCCTAGCTAGGTCAACTATGTACAGATACGAAGCCATGGGTTCTATACTGCAAAGAGGCCAAACATAACAGGCATGGGAACATGCCCAATCCAATTACCATAATTTAACCCTTGAACTAACACATGCATTATCAAGACAAAACACAAGCCCTCGAATCCCCACAACTTCAAACTCGACCGATCCAATTATTTTATCTATAAGACTCTCTTCATGGAGAAAAAAGATAGGTAATAGGCTACAATTAATCCCCTTCAGGACAATAAGATGCCAAACATGGTAGATACAGGAGCATGCCCAGTCAAATTAGCATAATTTAACCACCAAACCGATGCATGCATTATCAAGACAGGACATAGACCCTCTAATCCCCATGACTTCAGACTAGGCTAACCCAATTAGTTTATCCAGAAGACTCTCTTCATGGATGAAAAGGAAAGGAAACATACTACACACCAAATATCCAGTGCTAAGGGAGGATGAAGGCACACCAGTGCCAATATTTCTCCATAACAACTAACATCGTTCACCAACTTCCTTTGATCCAGGACTAGTGACTGACCTCCAAACTATTGCATGCAATCAACCATATGCCTATGCCTTGAATGGCTCCCCCTACTACCAACCACATTGTTATTACCTCCCCTCCTTCATGAGGCAACCCTGCCAGCGTTGCCACACATGTGGAAGGTGGTGGGTTTGTCCTTTGAGGTACCCATCATTTAATTGAGGTTATTGCGCCGAGGATCTAGTACACGCCTCGATTAGGGAGATAAAGCTCAATCTTTGAATTGTGACTACTACTAAGAATATTTTAAAATTTTTCATGGAGCTTAAATCCTTACTATCCAACTAAAAAGTATTGATAATTAAATTAAACTCATGGAAGGTGTATTCCAAAATAGTCATGTCTATCAACATAATTAAAAAAGAGTACTAAAAATAAATCAATTAAGGACATTTTTTTTTTATTATGTCAATAAGCATATCTATTTTGGAATCGGGTTTTTATAATTTTAATTTAATTATCAATAATTATTAGGTAAATGGTATGGACTTAACCTCGATAGAATATTCTAAAATATTCTTAATAAGAGTCACAAATTAAAGGTTGAGATTTAACTCAAAGGAAAAATAAAGGCAGTAAATATTTTCTTGATCTTGATAATTACTTGTGATGTTTCTTATTGTTACGATTCTTTATATCTTCTTTCTTTACTTCATCAAGAAATTACCAAAATCGGCAGCACATAAAACAATGGACACAAGATGTAGGCACATACCAAAGAAAAACCCCTTTCGAAGGGAAAATTCAGTCAAAGTAATTCTTCCTTTCAATAGTATTCTTTGAAACTTTTCACCCTAGACCAAGACCATACCTTCCCTCCATGCTAAGGCAGCCTCCAGAATATTGACCTCTTCCTAACAACTTTGACTATGTAGCAACATGCAATAGCTAACATCTTCCGGCAACAGTCCAACTTGGAAGACTTCATTCTCCTAATCCATAACATGAAATAGAGAGATACCACCACCAAAATTTTGATTTTCCTTGACTCCTTATACTCCCCCAAACTCGCATTCACTTTGGCTTCCCGATAATAGAATTTCCCAACTTCCTACTTCGCATTTCTTCCTAGAATATAGATTTTCACACTTCTTCCCAGTAGATAGAGAATGGGAAGTGATGCTCCAAATTAATTCAAAGTCATTCCTTTTATTGGCTTCTTGTGGGGTTGAATGGGTCCTTAGGCTGACCTGATCTTCTCTTAGGCCGACATGGTGTGGAGGATACATAATTCATATTTGACTCAATACTTAAACTTTTTACATGATTCAAAATCCCAAGAAGGGTCTCTTTAAATGTACAATAATTGTATAGACTTAAAATAATTCCCATAAATCCTCAATGGGGACTTTGACCTAAAACATGGTGACCCAAACCTGAAACCCATACTTTAATAAGCCACAACAATAATAATAATAATTTGTTTCTTTATTATTTTGACAAGTACATTACATAATGACTCAAGTACATTATTGAAGACTGAACAGAGTTACTTTTTCCAACAATCCCTCTTAACTAGGGAGGTATTCATAATTTACATATACAATGGAAGATCTCAAACTATATGAACCATGAAGAACTTTAGGCACCGCAATGCCATGGACTTGATTCATGACCAAGGAAACTATTCAAACAGTCAATCAATTTAGGCACCACAATGCCATGGACTAGATTCCTGACCAGGGCAATCTATCCAACCATTCACTCAGTAGTGTAGGAACCACAATGCCATGGACTAGACTCCTGACCAGGGAAATCTATCCAGGTGGGACTAAGCTGGACTCAAGCTTTCAGTCCCTCTAGGTACCATCAAGCTTACTTTCTAACCATCAACCCAAAAATCTAGGTGTGTATCGAAAAAAAAGGTCAATGATCAACACCACCTTTCCAAATTATAGACATTAACCCAATGTGTCAGCTAGATGTTCTCTGAGGCAATGATTCTCTCAAAAAGCTTCAACACCCCTTGATCCAACAGATCAAGAATGACTAATCTCTACCAATCAAACTGATTGGTAACCAACATGCTTTCCTTCGAGAGATTCATATGTACAAACACAACCCCAATCAATAATATACTTTTGCATGTACATAACCAAATACAAACCTCTGGGTTCTTCCAGGAAACAGATGTTGCTTCTCAAATTTCCATGATAGGACTATCAACCAAATCTTTGACAAAAGATTCCTCAATCATACATTTGTCTCTCTACTTCATATGCATCAACATATTATTCAGTCAGATCTTTCTTTCCTTCTTTCAATGGCACTTCAAAATGCATTCTCCGATTTCCATTTCTTTTTCATGGACTTAACTTAGACTTACGACTGATAGTCCAAGTCTAGTGCATTGAACATGAAGCAAAGAACCATATATGACACTCCCTCTCAATCAGGAAGTAACTCTTTATCCAGACTCCCTATTAATCTTAGGGAGATCTTTTTTATTCATGTTTCCTCCTGGAGATAAAATTCCTCTTTTCAACATAGAAGAATCTTTCCGTGGCCTCCAACCATTTCATCAGAGTTATCATCAACCTCATCATGATTTTTATATCGAGCATATTCACCAAGTTGAAGATTTTTTACCAACACAACTTGCTTATCACATCGAGCATCTTCACATACTTGAAGATTGTGTACATGTGAAAATTCGATAGAAAGTACAACCAAAACTATATAAACATGATGTTAGCCATATCAAAAAATGGAAGCATTTCAACTTTATTCATATCAGATACCCATAATTAATTATAAACAAGAAACATATACTCTTCAACATCTTGCTAAGGACTTTGCCATACACCCTAGACTACTTCATAACAACACTTATTCCATCTAGGGTTTCAATATGTCTTCCAAAGGTATTTCATACCTTAATACAACATATAAAAACCCCTGGAAACCATTCATAAATATGGATCCACAAATCGTCTAACAACCTTTCAAAATACATGTGTTAGACTTCTCACTAGGGATTCATACAAATCCTAGATTTCATACAAAAGAATCAATCAAAGTCAATCACAGCTTAGTCATGAACCTGACTAGCTTCCACAAGGGCTAGTTCTAAAGCCCTAGATTTTCAATCAAACATAAATAAGTCACTAACATGACCAACTACTACTAAGGTTATTTGAAAACCCTAGATTTCCGAGAAATCATCATAATCAACCAAAAAATTCAAATTTCAACAATTTCTTCACAAATCTCAAAGTATCATATAGTCAACATTCATCAAAGATTTCTACTTCAACTAAGGTTCGACTCCAAAACCATAGAATTCCATTTTCACAAATTCAACAATCTTATGCAAATCTCAAATCATCATATTCCAGAGATTTTACTTTGACTAAGGTTTAATTCCTAAACCTTAGATTTCCAATCTCAACAACCATTATATACATAAATATTGGATTGTTAGATTTCATACCAGACAATGTCACTACTAAGATTTAACTACTACACCATATATTTTCATTTCAACAATCATCTAATAGACTTCTGATTGTTATATTACACATACTAGACAATTTTAACTTCACTAGGGTTTAACTAAAACACCCTAGATTTCTAGACATGATCCTCCTAGAATCTCAGACAAGGACTTTCATTAAATCCTAAGACTCATGACCATCAATGACTAGGTTAGAAAACATATCTAGGAATTCATAACCATACATAGACATATCATATGTCAAATAACATTAATACATATGACATAGACCAAGCTGGGGATTCAACCAAAATGACATATCTCTATATGCCTAGATTTCATCACCATTCAAATACATTTCATATCATGAGATAGTCAAACCCAACTTCACAAATATCAATAAGAGTTAGACACACAAACATATTGATTATAATAGGGTTTTATCAAAAAACACACACATACCAAGTAAATCAATTCTAACACAATATAAGGGTCTTTCTCATACATTCCACCAAACCCTAATGAGCTAGGGTTCCAATGTAGAACG
>APFE031597328.1:267074-295453 GCA_000404065.3 Pinus taeda
GGAATTAATTCCTCTTTTTTGGACCAAAAATATTTTCTTGAACTTTTGCGTGCTTGATTTGTGGAGATTCCCTTCTTGTAAAGTGCACATTCCCTTTTTTAATATTTTTCACTTGGAAAAAAATTATTTTTCTCTTATTTTTATTTTCTAACCAATTTCCAGCTAATTATTTAACCACTTTTTTGCCGAAAAACCAAAAATGAAAATTTTTATTAAATTAATTAATTTTTTGGCTTAGGATTTAATTTGTTTTGGCCAGAAAAATTAATTAATTGATACTAAAGGGTATTAATATTTTTTTCCACCCTTAAATATTTAAGCCATAGTGTCTAAATATGAGGGACCATGCACCAAAAAAATTTTACATCAAGATATTACAATTAATTCAACCCTTGAAAGGGGAAAACAACTTTAGACATAGACTCTTAATAATTTACCCAATTTTGCAACTCAATATGATCTAGTAGACTAAGTGACATGTAATAAAACAATTTAGCCATCTAGCTTAAATTATTCCCAAATCACTTTTATAAAAAACTCTACTAAGAACATTAGGACTCACCTAAGACCTTGACGATAAATTTCACCCTAGCTTTGGGGTAAAGCTTGAAGGAAAAACTCTGTCGATCATCCATGTTTAGAAACACAGATAATTAGTGAGACAAAAAACCTCCTAGGATAAAATTCGTCACCAAAATAATAGGTTTACCTAGGTTGTCACATAATTAAACGGTCATACTAGTCATTTACAATAAAATTGCAAAATTTAGGTTTACAATTCTTATGAACTAACAATTGACGATGATGAATCTTGGATATTTGATTTCTCAAACACGAAGAAATTCCTTTGCAAAATTGTGTACTGCTATAGGGTAGTTGACATGGAGTGGTTAACAAGATCAATTGCTCAATTTTTGCTATCAATAAATTCTCATCAAACAAAAGATTTTCCCAGTTGGGTTCCCTAGTAAAAAAAAATTGTCTTGAATTGTGTGACTGTGTTTTATTTCTGTTCCTAATTTCGTTGCAAATTGAGTAGAGAAATTCTATGTTTGTTTTAAAAAGAAGTGTTTTTCAGATTGTTCTTATCAACCGATCAGAATTTCGTGGAAATTCTACAGATGTTGGATCAAACAGTGCAGGCAAAGTAGCACACACTGGGGGCTTGATACATCATTATGATTGCTCTATCTAAACAACTAGATTACCAATTATGTGCCCCATGCAGTGTTGCAATTCTCATGAACTCATTCAACATTGCAATGCAAAATCCTTGAGCATTGATATAAGCACAGTGAAACTAAATCGATCCATTTCATATCATTGTCTCATCATCAATATCACATAGCTCAATAAGCTATCAAAACAGTCGTTAAGGTAGCAAAAACTTGAGACGTGATATAATGTTAGGCTTGATCCATCCAAACACCTACGACTGCTGATTATTTGTTCTTTTGTAGTGTTGCAAACTTCGTGAATTTTTCAAGTACAAATCCAGTTCCTTGACTAGACATTGGTAATAGCCATTAAAAATACGATCAAGCCAAACCATTTTGTCATCAATAATTAATAGACTGATGAGTTATGCTGGCAGATTCTCCAATAACACAAATGGCATTTGCAGTTGCCACTTTTCAAAATATAACAAAAAAAAAATAACAAAGGATATACGCAAATTTTTAATCATTCTCCCTCTGCCCTAGAATCACATCAACCATGGTTGCAGACACTGAATTTAATAAAAGTCCTTAAAATATACATTAGAAGTTGCAATGTTTAATTATTCACTGAAAAAGAAAAGACATTTTAATTCCCAGATATATAGCAATTTAAGAATATTATGCGTGATACCGCAATTAGATAATGATATATATTATATTATTTATATATATATTATAATGTTCAAAATATGAATGGATGCTTTCCAGAGTGAAAGGCCCAAGCTTAAATACAGCCCTTCGTGCCTCTTGGTGAATGGGCATGATCTTTGATCATGCCCTATGCCCTAATTAAACTAATAAATTACAGAATAATTAATTTTTATATAGCATTGCCTTCCTCCCAAAAAGATGTTATGCCCTAATTAAACTAATATATTACAGAATAATTAATTTTTATATAGCATTGCCTTCCTCCCAAAAAGGTGCTTTGTCCTCAATGCATACGTAACGATGGATGTGTTGACGAAACGCTTCAGTCTCCCAAGAAGCTTCTTCTTCTGGTAAGTCCTTCCAGTTGATCAAGTATTCTTTGATCACTCATGATCGCAGCTTCCTTTCCCTACTGGATATGATACCTTCTGGCTCTAGAATAACCCTTCCTTCGTCATCTAAAGTCGATAGTGTTGTCTGTGCCGATTGATGTTCACCAAGTGCCTTTTTGAGGCAGGATACATGGAAGACGTGAACACGACTTTTATTAGGAAGGCTTAAACTGTATACGACTTCGCTGATCTTTTTGTTAATCTGATATGGTCCATAAAACCTTGGTGCCAATTTATTTTTTCCTTTTTGTTTTAAGGACAGTTGCTTCTATGGTTGAAGTTTGATAAATACCCATTCTCCAACTTCAAATTCTCTCTCCATTCTGTTTTGGTCAACTTGTTGCTTCATACGGTTTCTTGCATTATTTAAATTTTCTTTTAGAGTTTGGACGACTTTCTGGGTTTCTTCTGACTAGTTTTTAACAATTGGTAGTTTCGTCTAGACGATAGCAAAGTCCTTCCATTTCGGAGGTTCGTACTGGTACAAAGCTTGAAATGGAGTCACTTTAGCTGACGTGTGGTAAGTAGAATTGTACCACCATTTAGCGAGGTGTAACCATTGAACCCACTTATTTTGTTTGTCTACGACATAACAACATAGGTAGGCTTCCAAACATTTATTGACAACCTCTGTTTGACCATCTGCTTGAAGGTGGTAAGCCGAACTCATGTTGAAGTAGGTTCCTATATGATTAAAAAAATCCTTCCAAAAATTACCCTTAAATTTGGCATCTCTATCACTCACAATGACCTTGGGAAATCCATGTAATTTGTAAACATTTTTGCAAAATATGTCAGCGATTTGTTTTCCTGAGTCTGTTTTCCTCATTACAATAAAATGAGCATACTTGGTGAGTCTATCAACTACTACAAGAATTTTATCCTTGTCGTCAGACACAGGTAAACCTTCAATAAAGTCCATTGATATTTCCTCCCATTTCTGATTCGAGATGTTAAAAGGATGAAGGAGTCTGGGTGTCATAATATTTTCATTTTTATTCCTCTAGCATTTATCGCATTCAGCTACATATTTTTGAATATCCTTACTCATTCCCTTCCAAAAGAATGACTAGTGTGCATTATAGTAGGTTTTAAAAAATCCTACATGTCTGGCAGACAGTGAATCATGGACTCTTTGAGAAACTTGATTTTAAATTTGGAATCTGCATTCAGGTAAATTATTCCCTTGTACCATAAAATATCGTTCTCCCATTCAAATTTTGAATTCTAAGGAAGATTATTGATTATAGAACTTGTTTCTGGGTCTTTTGCATATTCACTTTGAATCTCATTAAGCCATTCGGGGACAACCACTGAAACTACAAGTAATGATGGCTCTTCGTCTTTCCTTGACAATGCATCAACTACTACGTTATCTTTCCCTTGCTTATGTAATATATCCATGTCAAATGTAGCAATTTTTTCTATCCATTTTTGTTGTTCTGTAGATAGCATTTTGTAAAGTTTTGAAGATGTTCTATGCTAAGAGCAATTTCACTTTTCTCACAGCAATCATACAAGTAATTAAGCAAAATGCAGATAGAACATATAAGCAGATCTTACAGAAGACAAATCAGAAACAGGAAAAATGTGTGTGTTCGTTTCGACGGTCAACAGGATGCTTCAACCAACAAAGTCTCCTTTGGTCAGCCAGCCCAGATGTGTCACAACAACCCTCCAACCAGTAGATGAGTCAACCCAAGTCAATTCTACAAAAGTCAACGCTGTCCTGAAAAGTCAACGCAGGGGCAACAAGCTAAAAGTCAACGCAGCAGCAAAACGGTCAACCCTTTGACCTCGATTTTTGTGCCAGATAGTACGGCCTTCAAAAATCGAACTTTCCACCAATTTTCAGCTTGATTGGACCAAGCGTTGACCAAAGTCAACGCTGGTCAAACTTTCTGCGAAACCCTAGCAGCAGAAAATCCGTACGGTCTGTCCTCTTCGTCCTTCCCACGTGTGGCTGAAATTCGTCCTCCAGGTAGCTCGTACTCTCTAAGATGAGAGAGGAAGATGTGAGTTGAGTTGTGATGAAATTCTCTCCAACTTTTCCTGTATATATATCCATCAATGGGGGTGTGTGACACATCTGTTGGGCATGTGAGCCTACATTACAAAACTGGCTGACTTTGCACATATAATTTATTAAGAATAATAAATTCAAAATATAAGTTCTGCTCATCGGATTAAGACTATTTTTATATGGATTTTACACCTCTCAGAAAGAGGAATCCAACAAAAATATTTGCCTCTTAATCTGAGCATCAGAACATGGAGTTTGGACCTAGTTATCCAAATTTAACAGGTAGGCTAAGTGTGACAGCACTGCAGCCCTAATACTCTCACATGTGAGAATTCTTGCTGATGTTCTATGGTTCATTTTCCTTCGCTTGAGGTCCTTCCTTCTTCGCTTGTATAGGAGGTCTAGTAGGCCTAGTTTGAAGCCCAAATGGTGATAGATGAGCAACTTTAATGTTGCTGTTGTAGAGACCATAGTCAGCCCTTCTATTCCTTGCACATGTGGCTGCAATTCACCCTAAAACAGTCTTTTACACTTCGGTTATATTTCCTCCTTCGCTGTTCTAGAGTCTCCTTTAAACTTGATTTTTATACCTTTTATTTGACTGCACTTGCTCGCTGATTTCAGAGATCATCTTCGCTACCTTTAGAGGAGTGGACAACCTCTATATATAGAGGACTGTCCCTCCTTTAGGCTGACTTGCTGCTTTGAAGCTGACTTGACTTTCTTTGCTGCGTTAGCTGCTTTTAATGGTGCCATTGCTTTTTTTGATGGTGTCTTTGCTAGGAGGAGACTTGACTTTGCTTGGAGGTGTCTTCTTTGACTTTTATACATAAATATACATAATGTAACATACCCTTAAGGTCTTCAACATAATTCTTTTGACTCTTTGACTCACCTATATCACTTTGACATGTGCTAGACCTACTTCAATGAGCAAGAAACTCATTGACATATATTATAAAAATCATATTTCTTTTCTTGAATAAATACAAATATCAAAAGTACATTTATGAAGACTGAACCTAGTTACATTTCCTTCAACACTCCCTCTTAACTAGGGAGGTGTTCATACAACATTACAAGGTGTTTGGCTATTATCAATCTTGAAGAATTCACATAAGAGAAACCGAATTTGCAATCCATTTGTTATAGAATCATAATAACCAACATTGTTTCCATAGCAAGGCCTTCACTGACAACTCTATCTCTCAATGGATCAGAGCACAATGTTGGCGAGACCAATGACTTATAGACACCTTAGTCATTGTCTTGGATGCCCTACACATCCTCAAAGAGTATCGGATGCCAGATGATTACCCAATCCTCCCATTCTTTCTTCCCAAGTGAAGACAAGAATGTTGTGTCTATCTTGTGTTTACATTTCCATTCATAGCCTTCATCTAGACTTACGGCTGTTAGTCCTGGTCTAGTGCACGACACATGAAATGGAGAAACACAATTGTCACTCCTTTGTAATCAGGGGTGATCCAAAACTCCCTCTTGATCAGGGATTTGTCAAAGCTCCCTCTTAACTAGGGACTCTTTCATTCATCAACGACTTCTTCTTCGTGGGTCCTTTAGCTGCTTGATCTCCTTTCTTTCTTTGATGTCATGAAGTCTTTGTTCGAACTTCTTCTAGGTTGGGCACCATCCATCTATCACTTTCCTTATTGGTTTGTCATGTCATTGTTTCCTTCATGGAAAGTGGTTTTCTTGTCATTTGGCTATTCCTTTGTCATCTGTTCATGCTTCGGAAAACTCTTCTCATGGATGCTTCGTTGTAGTTGCTTGTTTACATGCTTCGACCTAGTATTCCATCATGACTTCATCTTGATCTTGCTTCAACATTAAATGGTGCTATTGTTGGATGGCTTCTTCATCATGACATCTTTGTAGAGTAGAATTAGTTATCTGCATCTTTCATATCTCTAAGGCCTTCATAGGTGTTAAGGGTCCTTTCTTCCTTTGTCTTGCCTTCTTTCGGGAGATATCTTCAATGGTTCTCTGTCAGATAGTGATTCTTTGTGATCATGGTGTTCTTCACATGCTTGATCTCTTTCTTCATTTGCTTCTTCTTGGATAGATTGTTCAACCACCTTATGCTTCTTGTGAGAGCACTTCTTTATTGCTTGCTTCCTGGACTAGTCAACATTTCTTCTTGCTTCTTAGTCAGCAATCTTACACTCCTTATGTGAGCATATCCTTTTGTTGACCTTTATTGCATTGTAGTACATGCCTTCGAGCATGTCCTTGGTGAAAGAGATTCTTTCATACTTGATCATGCTATAGAACTATTTCCACGACTCAATAATATACATATGATAATATGACTAAACTTTGATGCATACATACCTCATCTTGATTCTCCTTTGATCATCTTAGCTTCATTTGGTTGTCGTTGGTGTGGCCCTTGTTTCATCTTAGCTTGCTTGCAAATCATCCTTTTCTTGAATCCCATGAATGGGATTCACAATGAGACATCTTCTTTGGTTCATGAACCTTCTTTTGAAGATTCATCATAGGATCTTAAAGACCCTTGCCTTGCAAATGTTTCTTTTCTTTTGATGATGGAGGTCTTCTAAGATTCTTAATGATGATCAATTTTCTTTCATCGTGGATGAGGCCCTATACTAGGTATGCTCCTTTTACATGAATATCTTGAGCTATATCTACCATGCTTCTATATTCTAGAAGGTATTTCTAACCATGCATTTTGTTCTCATTATAAATGCTACTTCTTCATGAATATCTAGAACTCTAGGTACTTCATGCTTCTAGATTCTAGAAGATGTTTCTATCCATGCACTTTTTATTTTATTCCTACATGCTCCTATCCTACTCAAAACCTTGAAAGAAGACTTGAAGTAAAGAGTTTGACTTAATCATAGTGGAGATCTGGAGGATCTTCCTTCTTTTGCTTCGTTTCTTCTTCTTTCACCTCTTGAGTCATGTGAGCTTCTTCCCTCTTTCTTTTGTTGTTGTTGTCCTTATTAAGCTTAGGACAATTCCTTTTGTAGTGTCCATATTCTTGGCATCCATAGCATTGGATTTTGGACATATCTTTGTTGTTTGTTCTCCGTGGACCAAATTTTCCCTTTCTATTGGCCATGGAAGCAAATGCTTGCTCTTGTGATCCCACATCTTCCTTTGCTTTAAGTCTGGTTTCCTCTCTCTTGCATAGAGACCACATTTCATTGAGTGTGGTTGCTTCCTTCTTGGCATATATGCTTGATGTGAAGTTGCCCCAATCCTCAGGTAGAGCATTGAGTACTACAGTTGTTATTGTCAGACATGACTTCCCCAAGCTCTTGAAGTTGATCTCTCATCTCAAAGATCTTTTTAGGGAGCTATTCCTTCCTTTGATATCTTCATCTTGTACAATTAATTTCTTAGAGATATCATTTCTCTAACTATGGATACCGAGAATAGCTCTACTAGCTTATCATAAATTTCTTTTGATGTCTCAAATTTGGAGACATAAGGAATGAGAGAGTCTTTGATGGATTCTATTATAATCCTTTGAGCTCTTGTCTCATCCTTATTATACTTGGCTAAGGCTTGAGTTTGTTCCTTAGTATGGATAGTGATATTCCCTTTCACATGTTCTAGAAGTTCATTCTCCTTGAGAAGTAAATCAATCCTCTTCTTCCATGCAAGAAAGTTATTGGTACCTAACAAATTGTTACTTTCCTTGCAAAAAGACATTGATGTATATTCAAAAGGGGACATATACTTACTTGATAGATTTTGAAATGTAGTCGACTTCTTTTCTCCTTGAAGTCTTGATGGCTTGCTTTCCTTGAATTTTGATATTCCTCGAGATGTCTTCTCCAAGTGGGCTTGCTTGATGATGAGACTTGCTTGATAATTTGTGGCTTTGATGTAGGTCACTCTTTGATCTGCTCTTCTTTGTAGGTGCCTTTATATAAGGCTCTTCTTCTAGCTTTGTAGTCTCCTCTGATGAATGATAGATGACAGACCTTCTTGTCCTTGATGTGATAGAGACTTCTTGGCTTGATGCTTCAACTTTGTAGATGTCTTTCCTTGATGAGTGTTCTTTAGATGCCCTTTCCGTGATGTTTCACCTTAGCTTTGATACCATGTTGAAGAATCTAGGGAAATTAGGTGTAGAGTGATTCTTCGTGACAATATAACAATTTGTGAAATCTTTTTACAATTTGTCTTTGTTAGCTTAATCTTCTTCTTTGCTTATTAATGCATGTGTGTGTGTTTCATCAAACTGGTATCAAAACATAAAACAAGAACACAAGATGTTACTCTCTGCCAGGGCCAAAACCTCTCTTCTCTTGAGAGGAAAACCCTTCAGTAAGTTTTTTCTTATTGAAGCTTCTTTCTTGATCAATGCCAAACCCTAGACCCTTGACTAGAAGATCCTCCAAGCACAAGTCAAGTCCTTTTTCTCTGCACTATGTCTTCCCAGCACTTTGCCCACCTTCTTCCGGCACTTTGTTCCCTGAACTTCGTCTTCCTTCCAGCACTTTGTTCTTCCTTCCACTATTAGTAGTCTTTCTAGAAGAGATACTTATCTTTAGTGATATCCTTTAACTAAGAATACTCCTTCCTCCTCTTGATCAGCCAAGTCCCTTCTTGATGTATAATGGTAGGCTAAGTGTGACAGCACTGTAGCCCTAATACTTGCATGTGTGAGAGTTCTTGTTGATGTTCTATGATTCCTTTTTCCTTCGCTTGAGGTCCTTCCTTCTTCCCTTGTATAGGAGGCGTAGTAGGCCTAGTTTGAAGCCCAAACGATGATAGATGAGCAAATTTAATGTTGCTGCTGTAGTAACCACAGTCAGCCCTTCTATTCCTCGCACATGTGGCTGCAATTCACCCTAAAACAGTCTTTTACACTTCAGTTATATTTCCTCCTTCGCTGCTCTAGAGGCTCCTTTAAACTCGACTTTTCCATCTTTTATTTGACTGCACTTGCTCGCTGATTTCAGAGATCATCTTGGCTATCTTTAGAGGAGTGGACAGCCTCTATATATATAGGACTGTCCCTCCTTTAGGCCGATTTGCTGCTTTGAGGCTGACTTGACTTCATTGCTGTGTTAGGTGCTTTTAATGGTGCCATTGCTTCTTTTGATGGTGTCTTTGCTAGGAGACTGGAATTTGCTTGGAGGTGTCTTCTTTGACTTTTATACATAAATATACATAATGTAACATACCCTTAAGGTCTTCAACATAATTCTTTTGACTCTTTGACTCACCTATAGCACTTTGACATGTGCTAGACCTACTTCAACGAGCAAGAAACTCATTGACATATATTATAAAAATGATATTTCTTTTCTTGAATAAATACAAATATCAAAAGTACATTTATGAAGACCGAACCTAGTTACATTTCCTTCAACAAAAGATGCCTTTTTAGATCGGTTATAGGTGGTGATCTTAGTCTTCATACTGCTATAGATGTCACGGAGTTTGAGGTATTTGATGCCAAGTAACAGATTTTTAACTTCTTTGCCTATCTTAATTGCCCCATAAAAAAAACATTTGCTTTGGTTTTTTGAGACCCTCGTTTGCCTTGTCTTCATCTTCAAAGAATATCCCATATATAAAAAATAGAGGA
Organism: Pinus taeda; assembly: GCA_000404065.3. NCBI lineage: Eukaryota > Viridiplantae > Streptophyta > Pinopsida > Pinales > Pinaceae > Pinus > Pinus taeda. The sequence goes on from APFE031597328.1 coordinate 276,957, forward strand.
TGAGTTGGTCTTTGAGGTTCAGAAAGAGAAAGTAACCCTTTCGATCCTTTGCATGATTTAGATCTTTGGCTATGGCATAGTTACTTCTCTATTCTTGACACACTTTGAAAGTTACTGCTGGGTTGGAATTGTGCACAAGATTCGTGGTTGTGTGAGGGATTTATTGGCTTAGTCGGTGCTTGGCAAGAGGTTGATGAGCTTTATGAACACATTGCAAGAGGTCAATGATGCTTTCCATGGTTGCTTGGAAGGTAATGCGAGACATATGTTTGCTGTTTTTGATGGTGTACTCGTTTATGCTTCAGATAGATGATTCTTGTTGGCATCGAGGATGCGTTCTTGGACTTGGTCACCATTACCTTCGATGGACACATGATATATTTACACTAGTGATTGGATTTAATTATGTATTTTAAATAGGTTTATCATATATTAAGCCTATTGTATGTCACCTATGATATATATATATATATATATATATGGAGTGGAATATTCCTCGTGTACCCTTTAAGGAGACATGATTAGATGTCATTAGCTGTCTTTGCCCCCATTGTCCCCTTCAATTGTGTGTGGGATATATTAGATCCTTCTAGAAATGGCTTGGCATATACAAGGGAGAATGGGATTTACTTCGTTCATTGTACATTTGTATCAGAGCAACATATGGTCTAAGATTGTGATTTCAGAGGGTTTTGCTCCCTTTGCATAGAGTGAGAAGACTTCACAAGTAGTCATGAAATTCACTTAGTCAACAGGCTTCCCATCACAAGTTAATATTTGTAAGTTAAAAACCTCAAAAACCTCAAAAAGCATAAATGGTTTATTGTTCAATATTCAAACCTAATATTACTACTTAAATTTATCAAGTTAAAAGTTCTGAATTGAGGAATGGAATTTGAAAATAGGTCAGAAGCATAAGCATATCCATACTTAAATCAAATGATCAACGAAGAATGCAATATTATTTTTTTGTTTTGGTTTTTCCATGGAGACTTCAGTATATCTATATAGGTTTTACTCCCAGTATCAACAGATGTGGCAGGAATAGAGGTTCTAGTTTTGTTTGAAATATGGCTGTGAATGAACTTGTTCTTGTAAGCATTTTCATCTGTGAATGTATGAGGTTAAGGGTCAAATAATATTTCCAAAGCACACATGGAAATCTTTTCAAAATTTGACTTTATTTAGGTATCAATATTTGTGCTTGTTTTTCCCTAATTTTGACAGGTTCCCTCTGGTACCCCACTAAAATGAATCTTTTGGAGACCATGGATTTGTACATTAACTTTATTCTTCCAATAACAAAGAAACATCTGGAGTTCTATCTCTTTGTTCTAGATAAATTTGACATGCTTTAAGTATATTTGGTCTGTGTAACATCAAACAAGAGATGTGTTCTTCAAGCTGGCATGCTAGCCATGGAACATGTCAGGGTCCTTGTGGGAGAGCTGTTTTGCTTTGGTTCTTTGTCTTAACTTAACAAGGAAAATCTATGTCCAGACTCCATGGTTGAAAGATGGGTCATAGTTATTTATTATTAAGTATAGTTTTTTTCAGCAATAAGTGAATCATAAGTTGTCGAATGGCTTATTGGTTACTGACTTCATGTGCAATAGAGGGGGGTGATTTGAATGGATTGAGATTGGATGAATGCAAGGCTTATTTACGAAAGCATGGACTGAGGATAACTGGCTCTAAATCAGTTTGTATACAGCGCATACATGAGCATATGAAGTAAGTCTCTTTATCACTGCTGCCATGTATTGAAGATTTACTTTAGTATATAGCTATGCTAGTCAAATTTTTATCTGATTAGTTCCTTCGGTGAACAAAAGGGGTGAAGTAAAAACCAATTGAACATGCTCAAAATTTACATGAATTTACTATTCAGTGTTATCAGAATTGGTTCAGTGCAATTCACAAAGCTGGAAATAAGTTTGTTGATAGACAGATTTAAACCTGGCTAATCTTAACCAACAGTGGAAAACGGTTCAAGTGGTGAACTGTCATCAACAGATCTAGGGAGAAACACACTTATTAGTGATTCTTAGTCACACACTAGTTTGCAACTTTGCAACTATATTGTGTAAAATAAACGAAGCTGTAAATGCTGAAACATTGTTTGCCTTTCTGCGATTACATTGAGAATCTTATTGAATCTTATAATTCAATAACTTTACGATTTGTTTGATTCATCAACTTCAGTTATTTTACAGTGCATACTTGCTAATAACTGTCACTTTTGCAGGGTGAAAGATGGATGTGGTCAAAACTTGTATCCAAGGTCATCATTTGTCATCAATTGCAGGGGTATGGTCTCTTTGTCCGATATTATCATGATACGTAGATTTTGCATTATGAAGTTTTAAACTCACGTTGTTTAGTTATTTGAGTGATAGAGATTATTTCTTGCAAGTTGTGACTAATGTGAAGCTGACTAAGAATTCTAATCAGGACGGTGATTTGACTGTGCAGGGGATGTTTGTACTGGTGATATTGTTTTATTCTCACAGAAGGTCTATGAAAAGTATTGACATCCCATCTGACTCTAGTGAATATTTTATTTATTTCGCAAGTCTCATTGTGTGAATAATTGAGCTGCACCTGTCGTGTTTCCTTAAGTACTATTCTGTTAGGAAACCCTAATCATTGTGCAAGTGCTTATCATTTTTAGATGGCTCCGTGTTTATCTATTACAGTTCCTTGGCTTTTCTTGAGCAGGTATGATCTAGCATCAAGGGGTGGAGCACAAACTCCTATTGGCAAGCGCACTATAGCAGGAAAAATTGTGAAGGATAGCTATGGTGCAGCCAAGCAGCAGCATACTTTTACTGTAAGAAGATTCTCAGCTTTCATTTTAAAAATGTTAGTCAATAAACATCATAGCTAGTTTTTCTACTGTGGAGTGACACGTGATTCTTTTGGTTGAGAAGGTTGAAATCCTCTGGAGCACAGGTGTAAAAGCCTTGCCTCCACTGTATCCACTACTTATCAAGGGACGCAACTTGTACCGTTTGCAAACTTATCGCCAGGTTTTAAGCAGGCTTATTCAGTCTTCTAAATTTCCAATTACAATTGCTGGTTGTTTCCCCTTTTCTTTCTGTCAATGTAGTATGAAGTCAATATAAATTACTGTCTCATGTGCTTCTGTTGTAGCCTTGGCCAAATGAAGCGGAAAGAGCAAAAGTTTTGGCAGAGAAGCATGCAAGGGGGGATGAAGCTAGAAGTACTAGAGCTACTGCAAAGGCACAACGTGGAAGCAAAGGTTTGTGACTCTGCTTGTGATATGGATAAGGCAATTGTGATTTTCCATTCTGAACTTCTTGTAATTATGTGTTAGTACAGTTGTTTGATTATTTATTTCTGGTATTTGATAGTCAACTGTCATGTTCATTTATTTTACATTTAATTTCCATTGGAATGAAACACAGCTGATTTATTTTCAATGGGCAGGTAATAAACATTCTCAAAATTCTCATATCTCTGAACCACCTTGGAAACGGCGCAGACTTGAGAAATTGGACAGCCAGAAGACGCCACAGCACCGTGTTTTGAATAAGAAAGAAAACTGCAAGACACAACGGCCATTGGAAGAAAAAAACAGAGAGAAAAACAGTGGACGCTCAAACACTACTCATCCTCCTCATCCTCGTGAAGGGCCTATAGAATTTTCCCACCCATCTGTGGCTGGAAATTCGACTCAATTTAGGAATACCGGTAATGATCATGTCAAACCAAGATTTGCTCGTGATCAAGTACATAATGAACAAACGGAGGTGACCTCTAGAAGTCAGACTACGCATCAGTATCTTGCTCATGCGGAGCCACAGAGGTTGGGCCAGTTTCATCATGCAGAGAACTATCCATTTGGTTCAACCATCAGAAGGCCAACACTTGACCACCATAGAAACCCATCTTCAGTTTGGATGCCATTGAATCCAGTTACAAATAACTGTTTCCTGCTACCAATTCATTCAAATTCTATGGCAGAGTGGACACATAGGTCTGGGATATTTCTGCCACCACAAGCTCACTTAGGTATGCCACCATTAGCAATGCAATCACATATTCGTGCTACTGTGCCAAATATGCACATTTCTAATGGACAACCTTTCGGATCATTTATTTGTTCATCTTCTGGCTGTCATGACAAAGGTGCCAAGGACTGTGTAAATGCTGCCTGTTTTCGGTGCTGTAGGAGAATTGGAAGAAAATGCAATCGGCACAGAATTTCATGAGTGTTCTTTACATATCGTTTTGAGTCTTTTCATTGCCACCATTCCTTGATACAAGAATTTAAAATTGTCTCTACAAGTTCACAAAAATCTTGAACTTCCTTCTTGTTGAATGTCAAGTAAGGGAACTTATTGGTAGTCTTCATTTTCCCGGAGTGATATCAGTCTTATCAGTCTTATGCCTGTCATTTCTTTGCATCAATGTTTAACTAGTTAAGATTGCTGAGCTAATCTAGTGATTATTGATATGGTCATTAGGTAGGAATGATCTTTCTGCAATTGTTCTCTAGTATTCAACATGGCAATCATAATTACAACGTTTTCCCAAAATTGTGCTCTTTCCACGTTTGTTGTCCACAAGTCGCGATATGACAACCATAATTAGTACATCTGCCCAAAATTGCTTTTATATCTGTATGCATGTTCATCTATTGTCATATGTTTGTGAGACAAATATTGCAATGTGTATAAAAGAATAGCACTCTGGCATACCTGCATGGCTCCCTTGGTTCTCGGGGTACCAACAAACAAAATTTATTTGTTTTTTTACTAGCTGCGACTCTAATGAGCCTATCAAAAGCTTCATGAGAGAAATAAGATGTAAGAACAGTGGTATTATTTACATGGTAAAGAAGTGCGGTTGTTATTGGAATAATACAATTAATAAGTAATATAAATATAATAATTAGTAATTGTATTGAGAGGCTTTTTACAGGCTAGTGTAAAATAGATGTGTAGAGATGTTAAATGTGTATTGAGAGGCTTTTAACAGCATAGTATAAAATAGATGTGTAGAGATTTTAAGTGTGTAGAGAGGTTAAATGTTAGAGTTAAGATCTAAATTGCTTTTAAATTTAATTTTTGTGTATTGTAATTTTGTTTTTATTAATAAAATTACCAACAATTTTTTAGATAAAACAAAATCATAAGATACATATGACATTACAATATATAACATATAATATAGTAGTTATAAATTAACATCCATTTTACTTAAATTTAATTAATAAGATAACACGATTCTTAACCATAACATTCTTAAGTTTAATATTTATAATATAACAAGATTTTTAACCATAAATATTCATCTTATTTTACCATGGATATTATTGGCTTTTAAGTAGGCTTTCTTACAATACCATGGGCAATAAAGGTTGTTCAATACCACATACATCAAAGCCATAATTTATAACATCTATTTTAACATATAAATTAAAATAATGGTTTCGTAACCATATTTAAATCTAATTAATAAGCACATAAAAAATTAATATTTACAATATAAGAAGATTCTTAACCATGAAAGTTCACCCCATTTTACCATGGATATTATTAGCTTCTAAATTGGCTTTCTTACAATACCATGGGCAATATCATGGTTGATCAATACCACATACCCAAAAACTATAACTAAAAAACAAGATGAACCACAAAAGCTTAAAATGGAAAACCATAACTCATTTCAAAATAAAAAAATAAAATATCTTATTTTAATTTAATTTTATAATATTTTTAGATTAAACTTAATACTTACAATAAACATACAATATGTCAAGATTCTTTAACCATAGATATTCACCCATATTTACCATGAATATTATTAACTTTGTAATAAAAATAAAATAAAGTAAAATTATAAAAATAATTAATAATGATAATTTTCAATAAACATTTGACTTGTTCAAATTACATAAAAATAAAATGAAACTTAAAAAAAAATATAAAAACATAAAATTAATAATTATAATGAATAATTAATAATAAAACAAGTCTAGATCCATTTTAAAAAGCTTAAAATGGGAACCATAACTCATTTCAAAATAAAAAAATAAAATATCTTATTTTATTAATTTTATATATTTTTTAAATAAAACTTAATACTTTCAATAACATAAAATATCTCAAGATTCTTACCATGGATATTCACCCATATTTACCATGATATTATTAACTTGTAAAATAAAATAAAAATAAGTAAAATTATAAAAAATAATTAATAATGATATTTTCAAATAAAACATTTTGACTTGTCCAAATTACATAAAATAAAATCAAAATTAAAATAAATATAAAAACATAAAATAATAATTATAATGATAATTAATAATAAAACAAGTCTAGATCCATTTTAACTCTCGATCTACCAAGAGCTGAGAGGGATCAAATCTCTTGAGATGCAAAGTGCTTTTAGAGTGAAAAGAGATTTGATCTCTCTTGAGAGTATGCTTCGAAACAAATGGCTTCTTGCGAATGTTATTCTTGCCTAATATTTATATAGGGCTTGTTGATTTTTCAATAGTTTTAAACTGATAATTGTTTTTCATGTTTATCTTAGATTGATATTTTATTACATTTATTATCTAGCATAAAAGAATTACATAAAGAACTTCAACAATATAACAAAATACTAGAGGATCATAAAAAGATAGCCACACAAGAACACATGAGTTTACCTTAGGAAAACCCACATGGGGAAAAACCCAACAACTTTTCCTTATAGAATCAAGTCAATAAGAGAGACATCCATTCATGATGAATTTCAAACTGACCAATAAGAAGACAACTTCAACAATCCATCAAGAAGCCAAGTCAACTCTCTAAAACAATAGCTTGAAAGCTTATTCAAAGGCTCATTCAAAGTCTCTCGCTTCCATTGTAAATTCATACTTTTTCACAGAAACTATCACAACACTTTTAGCCCTGTCTTGTCACATGTGTGAGATCATCTTCCACACTTGCAATATCTTCTTCTTCTTCTAGCTTCAACCTTTTCTTTGTCCTTCTTTGCATAAGGAAATAGAAATATACTTTATCATGATTAGATGCGAGCTGCTCCACGAGGGAGATCAAGTGTCCTTATATATAGTCTCTTTGGAGGCTGAATAGGTGCCTCTTTAGGGCTGAACCGGCTGAACCGACTTCACAGGGAGGAGGGTCGACTTGGTCTTCTTGTGCAATCATAAACCGAAATTTAAAATTCAAATTTTCCTTTTGAGTGTTGATTTTCTAGCGAAGTCTAAACTAGAATAGTTTTTTCACAATTTATAACCACTTCTAATGAAATTAACAGTCCTTAATTTAATTTCTAATCATCAAGTAGTTATACATGAAGAAATTCAACCATACAATTATTCAATTAGAGCAGTAAATAGAGATCACACTAACCAATGGACAATATACAAGAGACACCAAGAATTAGGCTCACAACCAGGGCAAAACCCACAAGGGGAAAACCCAACCAAAGCCTTTTCTTATGAGAAAGATTTTGTTCAATAATACATCAGAGAGTATTTCAATAAATTCAAATCTGACCTCAACACAGTCCTAAGTCAAAATCCAGTCAATAGGAGAGAAAAGTCAATGTCTGGTCCACTGTAAAAGTTTGCACAATGAGGCCGAATTTCGGCCCTAAGGTGGTTGATCAGACAGGCCGAAATTCGGTCCTGAGGTAGCCACAAAAAGTCAATGTACCGGTCTTCAAACTTTGATCAAACCCACAGTCAAGGAATGTGGTCAACTCTAGTCAACGTCCCAATGTACGAGCAAAATCAGAGTCTACAATAATCAATGTACTTACGAAGTATTTGACCTCCAAAGATGCTCTGAACTGAAGTTAAATAGATGCCAAAAATGCCCAAGTCAAATGTGATCAACGTAACTCCAAGAAGAAATGTCAACGCAGCTGAAAGAGCCTTCCTTCTGTCCTTTGCATGTGTGGTGTCTCTCGTTGAATTGCAGGTCAAACTTGCTTGGTGATTGTGCTTCAAATGAGTTCCAACGATGCCCAATATAAATGAGTGTGAGGAGGCTAATTAGCCCTAGGTGGGGCCGATTGTAGAGTTGTGAGGCAGACTTGTTCAATTTACATTTATGGTTTTTCTTCATGGTTTCCAAATAAAAATACCGATCGTTGCTATGCAAATTTTCAACACTCCCTCTTAGATAGGGAAATAGTTTTTCGTTCTCTCTCAAGATTAATATTCCCGACTAGTTCACAGGTCTCACAACCCAAAGCCTAAGGAAGAGATCACAATCCAAGTCTCTCTCTCTTTGTCAAGACCAATCTCCTCGACTAAACCATAGGTTTCACAACACTCAGCCTAAGGGAGAGATCATCAGTCTCATTATAAGGAAATATACATAACATCTACTATATCTGAAGTCATCTCCCCGACCACAAGGTCTCACAACACACAACCTAAGGGAGGAATCAACAAATCACTGCATCTCCCAGACCACAAGGTCTCACAACATAGACTACAGGAGGAATCATCAATAAATCTCCCAGACCACAAGGTATCACAACACAATCTACAGGTGGAGTCAACAATACATCTCCCAGACCAGAAGGTCTCACAACACATATGCTACATGAGATGGTCCATAACATGATGTTATGTGATTAGTGCTCCCTCTCTCTCTCAAAGAGGGGTTCTCAACAACACCTACTTGTTCTATGAAATGACCAAACTTCATCTGGGACAACGAATTTGTTAACACATCAATAACCTAGGAACATATTCGAGCTTCACAAATCTTCTTTGAACAATATTCCTGATGTAGTGATATTTTATTTCGATGTGCTTTGATCTGTCATGGAACACCAGGTTCTCACAAAGCTTTACACAACTTTGATTATCACAATATATGACGGTCAAATCCAACACTTGATCAAACAACCATAGAACAACTTTCAAAACCATATAGCTTCACAATCAGCTAAACTAGCAACAATGTATTCAGCTTCAGCTGTACTCATAGCAATAAAGGTTTGCTTTCTACTAGACCATGAAACCATAACGGAGCCTAAGCTAAAACAATATCTAAAGGTGCTCTTTCTATCATCAAAGCTATCAATCCAATCAACATTAGAGAAACCATACAGTTTCCATTCACCATTAGAAGCATACATCACACCATACTCAATGGTACCTCGCAAGTATCTTAAAATGTGTTTAGCTGCAACCCAATGTACATGATGAGGCTAAACCAAGAGTTGGCTCAATGTATACATAGCATAACAAATATCAGACTTGGTGTTCACAAGATAATTTAGCAAGCCAATCAATTTGCGATACATTGTTGGATCAATCAAGTTAGAATAACTGTCCTAGATCTTCTTCAAATTCGTCACCATAGGAGTATCCATGGACATGTAGTCCATCATACCAAATATTTGAAGAATCAAAATAAAATCGTTTCCTTGGCCTACAAAAATCCCACCAGGCTTTTGCAAAATTTCCAGTCCCAAATAGTAACGCATGAGGTAAATATCCTTCATCTCGAATTTGGAAACCAACTCCCTCTTACACTGGACAATCAGTATTTAGATTCTTGTTAAAAACAAGTCATCTACATATGACAACAATATCAGGGGCTCACCTTCAACACCTTTGAAATACATGTTTGGTTTAACATCACTCTTCTTGAAGCCAAGACTCAACATATAACCATCAATGTGGGAGTACCATCCACAAGGGGCTTGCTTTAGGCCATACATGGCCTTCTTCATTTTACAAACATGTGTCTCTCTATTATGGACCTAAAAACCTTGAGGTTATTCAATATAAACTTCTTATTCAATGACCCCATTCAAAAAAGCATTTTTGACATCCATTTGATGTAATTTCCAACCTGCAATAGATGTAAGAGCAATAGCATATCTAATAGATGCATACCTACAAGCGAGAGCAAAGGTGTCTTCATAATCCTCTTCCTCTTTCTAGGAGAATCCACGAGCCACAAATTTAGCCTTGTATTTTTCAACACTTCCATCAGCAACATGCTTTATCTCGTAGATCCACTTTGAAGACACAACAAACTTCCCTTCATGTCTTGGCACAATTTCCCAAACATCATTCTTTAATATGGATTGATACTCTTTAGTAATTGCATCTTTCCATACTTTTTCTTCAATAACCTATTCATAAGAGGATGGCTTAGATTCAATGATATTGCACAACAAGGCTGTATAACCAAAATACATCTTTGGATTTTTGGTTTCCCTGAAGGTTCCATGAGCAACAACATGTCCTTCAACGTCCTTCAATGTATTTTCTAGCCAGACACGTCTCTTTCTAGTTTGAAGTACAAGAGCTTTTGGAGATTCAACAAGTTCATGATTAATGGATTCTCCGTGAGGGCCTTGATTCTGTTAGAAAATCAGAAAGGCAGTAAATATTTTCTTGATGTTTATAATTACTTGTGGTGTTTCTTATTATTACGATTCTTGATATCTTCTTTTTTTAGTTCATCAAGCAATTATCAAAATCATCATCACATAAAACAATAGACACCAGATGTAGGCACATCAGAGAAAACCCCCTTTGAGGGGAAAACCCAGTCAAGATAATGCTTCCTTTCAATATTATTCTTTGAGACTCTTCACCCTAGACCAAGACTAGACCTTCCCTCTACACCAAGTCAGCCTCCCAGAATTTCGACTTCTTCCTAGCAACTTCGACTATGCAGCAACTTACAACAACTGGCAACTTCCGGTAATAGTGAAACTTGGAAGACTTCGATCTCCCAATCTAGGGCACGAAACAGAGAGAGAGAAACACCAAAATTTTGATTTTCCTTGTCTCCTTAGACTTCCCCAAACTCGTATTCACTTCAGCTTCCCAACAACAAACTTCGCACTTTTTCCAGCTACAAGAGAACTTCGCACTTCTGCCCAACAACAAGAGATTTTCGCACTTCTTCCCAACTACAAGAGAATTTGAACTTGATAATAGAATGATGCTCCAAATGAATTCGATGACCTTCCTTTTATAGGCTTCTTGTGGGATCGAATAGGGTCCTTATGCCAACTTGATCTTCTCTTAGGCTGACATGGTGTAGAGGTTACATAATTCATATTTGACTCAATACTTAACCTTTCTACATGGTTCAAAAGCCTAAGATGGGTCTCTTTAAATGTACAATAACTCTATAGACTCCTAATAAATTGTAGAAGTCATCAATGGGGACTTTGATCTAAAACATGGTGACCCAAGCATGAAACCCATGCTTTAATAAGTCACACTAATAATAATAATAATTCTTTTCTTTATTCTTTTGACAAGTACATTACATAATGACTCAAGTACATTATTGAATACTGAACATAGTTACATTTTCTAAAACCCCCTCTTAACTAGGGGGGTATTTATAATGTACATATACATTGGAAGATCTCAAACTATATGAAAACATGAAGAAATTTTAGGCACCACAATGCCATGGACTAGATTCCTGACCAGGGCAATCTATCCAAGTGGGACTAAGATGGACTCAACCTTTTAGCCCCTTTAGGTACCCTGAGGCTTACTTTCTAACCATCAACCCAAAAAAAATCCAGGTGTGTATCAAAATAGAGCTCAATAATCAACACACCTTTCAAATTTCTAGACATCAACACAATGTGTCAGCCAAATGTCCTCCGAGGCAATGCTTCACTCACAAAGCCTCAAAACCCCTTGATCCAGCAGATCAATAATGACCAATCTCTCCCAATCAAACAGATTGGTAACCGGCATGCTATTAAAACCTTCGAGAGATTCACCTGTACAAACACAACCCCAATCAATAATATTTTCACATGTACATAATCAAATACAAACCTTCGACATCTACCAAATAACAAATGTTGCTTCTCAACTTTCCATAGTAGGACTATCAACCAAATATTTGATACAATATTTCTCAATCATACATTATTCTTCCTACTTCATATGCAACAACATATTCTTCAATCATATCCTGCTTTCCTTCTTTCAGCAACACCTCAAAATGCATTCTCCAATTTCCTTCTCTTACTCATGGCCCTCACTAAGACTTACGATAGTTAGTCCTGGTCTAGTGCATGACACATGAAGCAGAGAATCATATCTGTCACTTCCTCTTAAACAAAGAGGATATAATGATTCTTATACAAGGGATATTCTCAACCATCCTCTTATCCTAGGGAGATTCCTTCCATTCGAGCTTCCTCTTAACCTAGGGAGATTTCATCTAGAATCCCCCTTAACTTAGGGAGTTCTACTTCTTTTCATCATTGAAGAATATTTCGTGCCTTCCAACCATTTCATCAGATTTATTATCATCCCCATCATGCTTATCACATCAATGATAATCTTCACCATATTGAAGATTGTGTACTTGCACAACTTAAATGGAAAGTACAACCAAATCTATAAAAACATGATGTTAGCCATATTAGAATCACATAAGCATTTCAACTTTATACATATTAGATACCAAACTCAATTTCAAACAAGAGACATATACTCTTCAACATCTTGCTAGGGAATTTTGTTGCACACCCGAGAGTTCTTCGTAACAACTTTCATTCCATCTCAGGTTTCAACGTGTCTTCCAAAGGTATGACATACCATACTACAACATATAGAAAACCCTAGAAACAATTCAAACAAATATAAATCATCCAACAACCTTCCAAAATTCATATGTTAGATTTCTCACTAAGGTTTCATAACATGACCAACTTCCACTAGGGTTAGTTCCAAACCCCTACATTTTCAATACACCATCAATCAATCACTAACATGATCAACTATTACTAGCAAACCCTAGATTTCCAAGCAATCATCATATTCAACAAAAAATTCAAATTTCAACAATCTCTTCACAAATCTCAAATTATCATATAGTCATCATATATCAGAGATTTCTATTTCAACTAAGGTTCAACTCCAAAACCCTAGAATTCCATTTTCACAAATTCAACAATCTTACATAGATCTCAAATCATCATGTTTTAGAGATTTTACTTTGACTAAGGTTTAACTCCAAAACCCTAGAATTCCACCATCTCATCAATCATTATATACATAGATATCAGATTGTTACATTACACACACTAGACAATGTCACTGCTAGGATTTAACTGTAAAACCCTAGATTTTTATTTTCAACAATCACTTAATAGATTTCAGATTGTTATATCACACATACTGGACAATTTAACTTCACTAAGGTTTAGCTACAACACCCTAGATTTCCAGATATCATCATCCTAGAATCTCAGACAAGGACTTCCATTAAATTCTAAGACTTATGACCATCAATGACTAGGTCCACACATATATATAGGAATTCATAACCATATGTCCAACAACATGAATACATCCGACCTAGACCAACCTAGGATTCAATCAAGAGGACACATCTATACATGCCTAGATTTCATCACTATTTAAATATGTTTCATATCATGTGATAGGCAAACCCATCTTCACAATGATCAATAAGAGTTAGACACACAACCATCTTGATTACACTTAGGGTTTGATCAGAGAAATACACACATACAAATGAATTCATTTCTAAGACAATACAAGGGTTTTGCTCACACATTCCACCAAAACCTAATGAGCTAGGGTTTTAATGTAGAAACATAGCAAACCCAACATTACCAAAACTTCAAAAGGTTCCAGGATTTTAGACCTTGTCACTCAACCCTAACAAGTTAGGATTTCTCGATCATACCATAATCCCAAACATGACATCATCAATAAAACTTCAACTAGCATTTCATAATATCCCTAAGCAGTTTAGGGTTTCAAATATTCACAATAGCATACCCTTCGATTAGGGTTTTCCAGAACTTGTCTAGGGTTCTACAAAATCAGTTAAGAGTGGGGTGAGTAAATTTATCAAGAGATGAATCATCCAAACAAGAATCACTAAGTTTCAATACAACTAGTCATAACAAAATTAGTAATAGATCATCAAATGAATAATCCTTTCAATCAATGTATTCAAAGCATACCTTTGTTTCTTGACTAACTTTTTCTTGAGAGATCTTCCTTCTTACATATGTTTTCCTAATAAAGAAAACAGAGGGAGAAAGGTGATTAGTATTTTAATATAATAAAAACTAAATGAGTACATGAACCCAAAACTGAAAATACATGAGATACTCATCTTTGGGAGTAATTATTGACTATAGGCGGTCCATAATTATTTAAAGGTAGGAGCTACCTTCCAATTGTTGAGACCTGCAACAAATGCACCCCAAGAGGGTGGAAATCCTAATAGAGCAGTGATAACCAATTCTTTGTCTGAAACAATCTCATCGATGGACAAGACATCATACTTGAGTCTAGATATCTTCACAAAGAAGGTTGCCACACTATGTTCTTTGGTCATCTTCATAGTCCTCAGCTCATTCTTCAAACTTGCTACTTGACCAATGTTCTTAATAGAGTGAACAACTTCGAGAAGGATTCATACATTTCCTGAGCATGATCAATGTTAGCTATGAATGGGAAAATATTGTATTTTATCCCTTTTACTATCATAGTCAACCACCAATTCTAAATCCATGAATTTCACTTTGTTGGCATCACTAGTTTCTTGTGTAGGCTTCTTTACATTTCCTTTTACCAAATCCAACACCTTGTTCCTTTCGAGGATTATGTCAATCCTCTTTTTCCAAGACATGAAGTTAGAGGCTCCTTCAAGTTTTTTCTCATCCTTGATTGAGTTAGACATCTTCCTTGAATATAATAGACTCCTTCCCTGAGATAGTACTGTTGGGACAAGGTCCCCTGGGGTAAAATTTTGTAATTAATTTTTGTATACTTGTAAAGTCTCCACATTTTGATGGAGCAGAGCACGAAGGTCATAGGAGTCAAAAGGGGCTTTAGTCCCTTAGTTTATTAGAAAATAGAGAGTTTTGTGACCCGCCCATGGTTCGTGGACCATGGTATTGTAAAAGAGAAGGCTATATATAGAGGAGTCATAGCGAGTCTAGAAAGGAACTAGAATAGAAGATCATTGTATGGGTAAGTAAGCTAAGGCAGGGAAGTCTGTTTCCTGTACTTAGGCGAAGGGGAAGGATCCTACTGCTGAGTGTGCAGAGAACTTAGTAAGTACGTAGGCTGAGTGCACAGACCCCTGCAGCTGAGTGCGCAGGGAAGAAGAGTTTGTAACATAAAGATTATATCAATAAAGACTGTTTTTGAAGCTATAATTGTGTATATGTGCATTTGTATTTACTTATGCAGTTTCTATATTTTCACTATGTTATCTAAATTTAGATGAATGATTGATGCGTGAAAGTAGTAAATCAACTCATTTAAATGATGTTATGAATGTTTAAAGCTCTTCGCGAAGGGTTAGATTCCGTTTCTGCGAGTTACAATAATGATCTATATTTTAGGGGTTAGGGTTCATGAAGACTGGAATAAGCCTTAGGAGCCACATAAGCCCATCACATTGACCTCTGCATGCAGAAACTTGGTTCTGTCATCCCCCAATACTGCTTAGGATGAGACTTCAGTGTGTGCTATGTGGGTTGTGTTGTCACAAAACCATGTACTAAGGGCTGCTACTTAGTGAGATCTCATGCAACTGTTTCAAACCAGACTTTAGACTAAGGTTTAGCCTCCTTAGTCAGAGAGGGCTCTCTCACAAATTCTGATATGCATTTAAGGGCAAAAAGATGGCTAACTCTTTAAAACAGTGAATTAATTTTAAGCTGGTTGGAACAACAAAATCAAGGCTTCTCCCATTGGGCTCATGGAGTTATACATTTCTACAGTAAACAAGAAACTACTGAATCATAGAAACCAAGGCATATAATGTCTCACTGTTCAAAACATCAACCAAGAAGGACTGCAACTCAACAAGACATACACAGGAAGTCTGAGCATCAATGATGAATTCAGAGTGATTGCATGTCTAGTGAACTGTAAAATAACATGAATAGAACCAAAACCACATACATTCTGAACATTTGGGACACACGATGAATCTTGGGAAGAAACAATATGCTTTCTATTACTGTGAAAAGAAACTTTACATACACCAATATGAAAACTCTGTTTTTTTTATAAAAATCTCCAACCCTGATTACATCAGAGTTTCTCCTATATATAGGAGAACAAAACTTAAGCTATTTGAGACTCCTCCTCCAGCATGAGGGGAGCTCGATGTTTATCATTAACTAACAACCTTATCTATTCTTAAACAAACTTATTAAATACATCATGTATTATGCAGTAAATACACAGAGTCCTAATTCAATTTAAAATCTAATTCTAACTCCTCGTGAGTATGATGCCTTTCTTGAGCTTTGACACCTGTATCCTTTAGATTTAGCTGAGCTGGGTGTTTAATGTTCCATGCTGCCCTTGAACGCTTTATCTTATCCACTGTTCAGAAATATAGGAGGCTACTCTTGTTTATCGGACTTTATAACTTTCGAATCCACAGAAGCAGGTCCTTGATCATGAACTTTCTAAAATGTGACAGATGGCCTCGTTTTCGATGTGCTGTCCACCTCCTTTATCTTCAAAAGAAAAACTCTTTCAAGCTGTCTTTACATATTTTGGATCGTGGTAAAGGTGTTCATTTTATGACAACAATTTTAAAAGTTGGACCAAAATCCATACTTTTTCCACCTGTCTTGACTTGGTTGAATCTTAATAGTTTCAACTGATGTCGCGCATACTTTGTAGATGTTCACCTTTCATCACCATGGTGCCTTTGATAAACTACAATTGCATCCTTGGAGACTTTGTCAATCTGAATGTCCTCTGTTCCCAGCAAGTAAACAAATTTTGCATTTTCAATGCCAATCTTTGAACCAGAACCAGGGATAAAAACCGAGATCTAGGCCCCCAGCTTGAGCAGCATTCAGTAAGAGAATATTGAACCATTCCATTCATGTCTTTATCCAATCCATGAAACATGTCACAAATCCTCTGCGCTGTTGTAAGAGAAAACCAGTTCTCACCCTGCTCACTATCAGCAACTTCCTCTTCCTTTAACTCCTGTAAGATCCAGTGCCTGTCATTGCTGCAAGCCACACTATCATGCTTAAGTCTAGCAGCAATCTGGCCAAGAAGGTCAATCGCTATACCATGTACAACCGCATCTTTAGACTTAAGCCCAGAATCTCCAAAAAGTAGAACACAAACAACCTGAAATAGGAGGCTAGCTGAAGGGTATTCTGGCATATTTAATGTTGTCAGTAAATCCACAATAAGGTTCTCAATGATTACTTTAATGTCAGAAATGTCCCGGGATTTGGGAATTGCCAACATCTGAAGGATTCTTCCACAGAAATGTCTACAACATTCCATAGCGGGTTCAAAATATTTAGATGGATTATAATCACCATCAATAATATTACATTTTGCATTAACCATTAAAGCTGCCTCAGCAGGTTTTGGAAAAGTCACACTACAGTGAACCAACTGAAGTACTAAAGCAGTTATCATCTGAATTGGCTTTTGTTCCTCGTCAGGCAAATAATAAGCTCTCCCATTGCGTTTTGATGGTGGTAATTTCCCAATTAGTTCAATAATTTCATCCAAAATAAACATTCGATGCTCAGAATATGAGCTGAAGACCGCGCAGGTAACACCAATTGCCTTTAATTGAAGTAGTTGTATATTCTCAACTGCAAACATTGCAAGATTAGTCTTGATCAACTGAAGAACAGAACTATCTGAGAGGCGCTGAATTGAAAGTAGATTCTTCAAGGATGCAAGAATACTGCAGAGTTTGTAAAGCACATGGGATGCCACAGTAGAAACCTTGGCAATTGCTGCCCTTTTAACGGCCAAGCCCTTGCTCCTACGACGCCCTTTCTTTCCCACTTTATTATCAGTCTCATCATTTTCTTCTTCATTTCCACATTCTCATAATCAGGGGCAATCCGATTAGTACAGAGGTATATAGCAGGCAACACATCCTCTGGTGACAAAGCAAGCAGGATTTAAAATGATTAACGGAGATATCAAGATTGAAATCATCCTATTCCACCACACCTTCGAAACATATTGCACAGCATGACAGTGGTCTTCAGTTTACCACTTTCCTTCCAAGTATGTGTAATGTGTTAACATTTTCTATGCTCCCTTGAGAACCTTGAGTTGATCGCTCCTGCAACTGTTTTTGGAGGTTAACCATTGCACCAGTGCCCATTCCATTGAAAGATGAAGGGCTTGATTTAGAGGAATCTTGGCCATTTCCTGTCCTATTTGGTACACTGCCATCTCGAGAGCTATTTGAATCTTGTTGTCTGGGTAAGCTATTTGTTGTACTGCTTCCAGATGATAAAAACTCTGACTTCTTCATTGCATAATTTAACCTCTAACATTGGTCCATGAAAGCATAATGTGCAGCTACAGCAGTTTCGTAGCGCGCTACGAAACTGCTGTGTGATTTAAAAAACACAGCTTAGAGTCAAAAATTCAACTCTTATGATTTTACCTTTGCTTTAAAATTTGTCAGTGATAACAG
>APFE031597328.1:295473-364719 GCA_000404065.3 Pinus taeda
TTAAACCATGATGGAAGAGAGATGTCTCATAATTAGCCCTTTTGAATTGAACTTTGTCGCACATTTTACCAAGACTCCTAAATAGATAGAAAGGAATATCTATAGACGCCTTCCCTGTGAAATGTAGCAGAAGTTTGAAATGGTAAGAGTAGACTTTAGTGTACCTTCCCTCGCATGTGAAGTATTTCTGAATGGCTGTGAGGAGCAGAGCATAATGCTCTTTAATATAATGCCTTGGTATTGCCTTAGTAAGGTCCTCGTTAGCATATTGGTCTTTCAGAAACTCCTTACATGGAGTTGTATCAAACTTGTAATTCTTAAACCATTCCTGACCACTCCTTGGGATTTCGGTGACAGCAGAAATAACTTGCGGAGATACAGGGAATTCTAGTAATGCAACTTTAGAATTCAAGCCGCTGAAATTTAGAGCAAAAGCTTTAGTTACCTCTGTGTGTCCGCCCTTCAATTTTTCAGAGAACCTCCAGCAACCCGCCTGTTTGAAAGCTCGTGCAACACCTTCATCTTTAAGTGTGAGATCAAGTCCTTCTGGTTCAGTTCTCAGACATCTCCCGGATCTATGCTCTCTTTTCTCCATCTTGCTCAGAAAATTCTTGCACAGAGAACTTAATTAGCAACTCCAATTTACTCAACAGCTTCGGCTTCGGAATGCAGGCTCGCTTGCAGTAGTCTCTTTTTAAATGAGAATTCGGGCGGTTTCCTTGTGTTTTTTCAAACACTCACCATAGAACAGGCACGTTAATGCACCATGAATAAACATAATTGCACTACCATACCTCATAAGATTGATTGAAATAATTGACATGTGTGTGATCCTATCTCTGATGGCTGGATGAATCCTATCATGATCTGGAGAGGACGTCGACTGACACATATGAACGGTTTTTGATGACTCACCTCCCGAGATTTGACATTTCAAGGAAATATGCTGTAGAAAAACCCGAATCCCCGATTTCGTAGCGCAGGTAATTATGAAATGACATACCGCGCTACGAAATGGTTGCTCAATGATATGCTGCGGAAAGGTGGAAAATGATTGCGCAGCTAAACTGGCCAATCATATTACGCTGCGAAATTATGCAAAATCGGAATGATGCAATCAAGACAAGACATGCTATGAGAGATGGTATCTAACGATTTTTTACAAGGACTTACATCAATACCTTTGGAAAAACTAATTTCAAAGTGACACACCTAATAACCTATTGACTTGAACCAAAAATTTTATATGGATCTTTGGACATAGGTGAACCGTAGTTTTAAGTGATAACAGGTTGTTTCCGGAAGGGCCAGCAGTTTAGGTTTTTGTTGGTTGGTGCAACTAACTATGAACCTGGGTCAAGATCCCTTAATCCAACAAATGGTTTTATTGCTGAGACCAAGATCTATTTGAGGGATGTGTGATAAGTTGTTTCCCACTAAGAAAGAGATGGAAAAGTGGATAGATCAAAAACTACATGCATTTGCAGCCTAGGAAAGAATTCACGTTTGTCAAAGGAAGAGTGGCTGAATAGATACCTATTCACAGACGACATGAGATTATTATTCTTCTATTTTCTATGCGAATTACACGAGTGGTTGTCTAAATTGGTGGATAGTTAGGTTACATGGAAGCTTGTTGACCCTATTGTGTGGACCCCAGAACTGGTGAAGCGCTTAGAGGCTTCAGAAAAAAATAAAATCACTGGATCAATAGTATTTTGGAAGGACTCATTACCGAGTTCGCGATCGATATGTCCACCAATTATAGCGAAGCATAGCACAGGTTTTTTGAAGGGGCCAAGAGGTAAGTACCTGAAATCGTTGAAGACCTGGATTAAAATGTTATTGTGTGAAAAGAGGGTTATGCCTTTGAATTGGTGGATGTTTGGGACTATGCGAAGTGGAAGATTGTTCAGAAGGAACCTAGATTCGGTGCTGAGTATAGTCTGCTGTTGGGATCGTATGATAGTGATGACGAAAATGTATTCTGAAGATGCCGCGAGGTGCGCTGAAAAATGTGAGTTAGGGTATCACATGGATACCACATCCATCCACTCCACCTCCACCT
Organism: Pinus taeda; assembly: GCA_000404065.3. Taxonomy (NCBI): domain Eukaryota; kingdom Viridiplantae; phylum Streptophyta; class Pinopsida; order Pinales; family Pinaceae; genus Pinus; species Pinus taeda. Next base: position 297,542 of record APFE031597328.1, read on the forward strand.
CCGCCTCACACACCTACATCTCTGCTTCCACCTCCGCCTCCACCTCCACCTCCATCATTCGACATGGCGAATGCGATGAAGATGCTTGCGTTTAAGGGTCTAGGGACTGAAAACACTGAACAATTATGATCTGTAGCAGATGCTATATGGAAGGAACAACAGATTACATACGATGACATGAAGAAAGCGTAGTTGGTTACAGTGCTACATGATAGAGTGCTAAGCTGGTATATCAATTTTTGTTCAGGTAAACCAAATGTGACTATGCTAGAAACACAACAAGCGCTAAACAATGAGTTTAAGAAGCCTAAGTCGCAAGTCCAATCAATGACAAAGTTTAAAAATATCCAACAGAGGGTAAATGAGTCGTCGTGGGACTTTGATCGAAGACTGAAGTGTCTGACTTAGAAGTCTAATATGAGGATCACAGATGATCAACACAAAGACTGGTACATTGCTTCGCTATTGCCTCATCTGAGATTGCCACTATCTCAACAGAAAATGGGAATGCAAGATGAAGCCTTGGGTATTTCCATGAGATTGGAGGCTTCACCTGTGCAAGATATGAATCTGAGGGTGCAACAGATTCAGTCATAGTTGGCCAGCTTACATATGGAGTTACATAGCCTCAAGAAGGGAAAAGAAGTCCATTCGGAGGTGCGCGTAGAAGTTTGGTGCTTGAAATGCAAGGACCATGGTCACGATAAGGACCATTGTTCGGTTTATCAGAATTATCTTATAGTCGGAGGCCCTGTCCCTTTGAAGCCAAAAAATACCGCTGGGCCAAGTGTAAGAGTAGCATTGTGGTGCACTATTTTTCAAATTTCTACGAAGCATGCGATGGATAATTGTCATCTTCTGCAAAAGTTTTTACAGACCTCGCAACAATTTTTTTTTTCAGTTTCTGCAAATCTATAAGTCACAATGAGCGCAACTATTGAAGTTATGAACTAATGATGGAGTGGACCCCTACGTATTGGATGCAAGCATAAAATTGGCCTCAAGACCAGGCCGCAACCACGATGCGTGGAGGATTTCAAGGCCGAGGAGGAGGAGCTGGAAGGGGTCATGAACAAATTATCTGTTACAACTGTGAGGAAGTAGGTCATTTTGCGCGTGACTGTCAGAATCCGACACACCTGTCCTGTCAGTATTGCAGGCAGTTTAACCACGTCATAAAAGATTGCCCAGTACTTATAGCGAAGATGCAATAAAAGAAGACTTAGACCCAAACACCTACGCAGAATATCCAAATGATGCGACCGGAACCTTGCGAAGATGAGCCTAGTGTTAATATCGTTAGGCAAAGTAGTATCGTCACTGTAGAAGACAAGGGAAAGCAACCAAAATTTGAGGGATGGGTACACAAGGCTTTTGAAAAAAAAGTTGGGTTTGATTTAAGGAAATCAAAGGAAACCTTTATAGAGGCTAAGAAGAGCTTCGTGGAACCTTCTACATCAGGAAGTCAGGTAAAGTTCGGAGGAAGCGATAATGAGTAGGATGTAGACCCTTCATTGTTAGGAACATTTTTGAAGACTTGCATGAAGATTCTAAGGGATAGGAAGGTGGTAGAGGGGTTATAGGAACTAATAGATAATTGTATGGGTAACAATAAGCCTCTTCTAGAACAATGCACAGTACGCAAAGTGGATAAAAGCAAGAAGCGAACCGGTCGCGAGATGAGACTGATTGAGAAAATTGGAGAGTACGAAATGGATCATGTAATCCTTGATCTGGGGTTTGATGCAAATGTTTTTCCAAAGAAAACTTGGGAGAGAATGGGGAGACCTGTGATATAGTGCTCTCCTATATAGATACGAATGGTGAACCAGTAAAAGATCATTCCTATGGGGTTCCTATATGGGGTAACGATAGATATTGAAGGAGCAAGCGCTCTAGCTGATTTTGAAGTGATCGAGATAGTCGATGACAAAAACCATTACCCTGCAGTACTTGGAATCGATTGGGCCTTTGATATGGACATGGTCATTAATCTAAAAAAGCGCAGAATGACGTTTGGAAGGAAGGAGCTCAGGATTATTGTTCCATTGGATCTGAATGAGGGTGCACGATATACTGAACCAATCCACAATTATGAAGAAGAAGACGACCTTGATCAGATCTATAAGATCACTGCGCGCGATGAGGACTGGATCAACCCCACTGCAGATGGATGGATCATGTGGGATAGGGATAGTTCCTGCACTTCAGATTCTAATGAGGAGCTTGAGCATTGGCAGAATCGACTACATGAAGTATCATCACTGCAATGTGAAAGGCTTAAAAAGTCGCTTCGATGCATATCCACTGAGGTACGGAGTTTACCTTATTATGATGGTTTAGAAGATGTTAGTTTTTTTTGGATAAGTTTGAAAGGGATGTATCCGAGGAACATCAGTGCCAAGCTCTGGATATTGCGTTGCGAGCTATGCTTGCCCACTGGCGGGGTACGCATAAGGACAACTTCACCGATTGGAAGAAGTACCGAAGAATGATGAAGTTTAGGTTTGGGTATGCCAATATGTGCTTGGTGGATAAATACACAGGGAAGGACGATCCGCACGAGAATTTTGTGTGATGGACGAAAGAATGGGGAGAAGAACCGCATCCAGAGTGGGTCCACAGATTTTTTCATACCTTGGACACCATCCCAATGAACTGGTATTTGGAAACTGAGCTGCAATACAGGACGACATAATGGGATATCCTAAAGGAGATCTTTCTAGTAACTTTCAGCTTTGAAGATGGGTTTGAGTGTGTAGATGAGGCACTCTAAGAGATCAAAGCTGCGTTATTCAAAATGCTCGAAGATCCGGCTGAGTTGGTACAACCAGATTGGAGTACGCAGTTGCGCCATGCGCTTGAATGTTATAATGTGGCTGCGGAGGAGGGTGAAGAAGATCCCAAAAACATCAACATCCCAAGTCTGAAGAACAACGCGAATAATTTGAGGGACCTAAGGTGGAAATCCCCAATATATCATAGCCTTTAAACACCAAGCAAGTGAATATTGGGTCAGAAGTGCAACCGAAGTTTACGAAGATAGGTGACTATTGGGATGAAGATGCAATTGATAAAGTCACGAAGCTGTTGTGCGAATATCAAGACTTGTTTCCCACCAAGTTCTTTGATCTAAATGGAAGAGTAGGGGATATGGGCATCATGAAGATCACTTTGAAGCTAGATGTGAAGCCAGTAAAGAAGTGCCCCTATCGATTAATTCCCAAGTATAAAGAAAAGATGCACAAGGAGTTGGATAAGATGCTGGAAGCTGGGATCATTGAACCTGTGGAGTCAGACTGGGTGAGTCCCATGGTGGTTCAAGAAAAGAAGCAGGAAGATGAAATTAAGATATGCACAGACTTGAGGAAGCTGAATGATGTGTGCGCCCATGATCCATTCGCTACGCCATTTACAGACGAGGTACTGGAGAATGTTAGAGGGCAGGAAGGCTACTCGTTCATAGATGGGTTCTCAAGGTACCATCAGATCAAGATCGTGCTGGAGGATTGTAGTAAGACCACCTTTGCTATTGAGTGGGGTTGTATTCAATACATAGTGATGCATTTTGAATGAAGAATGTGCTCACAATCTTTTTGCGAGTGGTAATTTTGGACTTCAAGGAATTTATCCACAAATTTTTAGAGGTCTACTATGATGAATGTACAATGTTTGGATTGGTAAAGCACCATGTTTCTAGTCTACGCCTCATGCTAGATACCTGTCGAAGACATCAAACATACCTTAACCTGAAGAAGTGCATATTATGTTTACCTTATGGGATACTGTTGGGTCATGTGGTTTGCAAGCAGAGATTGGTGGTAAACCCTTCCAAGATAGAAGTCATTGTTAATTTGGAGGCCCCAAAGAATGTCAAGCAGCTGTGCGCAACATTGGGCCATACCGGGTATTACAGGAAGTTCATCAAAGTGTATGCATAAATAACTGTGCCAATGGAAAAACCATTGAAAAAGGATGCAAAATTTGGCTAGGATGAGGATTGTCAGAAAAGTTTGGATGTTTTGAAGGAGAAAATGGTCACCATGCCCATATTAGTGTTCTCTGATTCAAAGAAGGAGTTTCATGTTCATGTAGATGTGTCTTGTATTGCAATGGGTGCGATACTGGCCCAACCAGGCGAAGGAGATATTGACCACCCAATAGAATTTGAGAGTAGGAAGTTGTTGAAGGTAGAAAAGAACTACTCGACCATAGAGTGTGAAGGACTAGCGATGGTCTACGCGCTATAGAAATTTCGGCACTATCTGTTGGGAGCGCACTTCAAGATGTATACAGACCATTCTGCTCTAAAATACTTGGTCAACAAGCCTTTGTTGGGGGGGGGGGAGATTTGTAGGTGGTTTCTACTGTTCTAGGAATGCAATTTTGAGGTAATTGTGAAGCTAGTATGTATGAATGTTGGTCTTGATCACCTCTCGCAGATTGAGATGGTTGATGAGCCCACAAGTTTGGAGGAAGGGTTGCTTGATACACAACTCTTCATTGTTCACCTCGTAGATGATCACTTCGGAGATATAATTCAATTTTTGTCTACAGGTACAACCCAAGAAGGATATTTGACGCAAAAGAAGAAAGAACATGTGGTTTGGGCAGATAAATTTTTTGTGATTTCTGGACACTTATACAAAATGAGCTCTGATGAAATATTGCACAGATATGTCCCAGAGTATGAGCGGCCAAGAATTCTTGCAGAAGCACATGGAGGAATAACGGGAGGACATTACGCAAGAAGAGAAACTGCGCAAAAAATCCTACGAGTAGGACTTTGGTGGCCTACTTTGCATAAGGACTCTAAGACCTATTGCAGGGCGTGTGATGTTTTTTAAAGGACGGGGATACCATCGCAAAGAGATGAATTGCCCAATAATCCGCAAGTGACGTTGCAGGTGTTTGATAAGTGGGTGATAGACTTTGTGGGTCCAATACAACCACCAGGGAAAAAGACAGGGGGATAGATACATTATTACAACAAATGAATACTTGACCAGATGGGCAAAGGCACAACCTGTAAAATATTGTAGTGTAACTGCAACCGCAAAGTTTATCTTTGAGTATATCTTGTCTCGGTTCGGCTGCCCTAAAATTTGAATGAATTATAGGGGTACACACTTCTTAAATGAAGAAATTTCTATGCTCCTTGAGGAATTCCAGGTATATCATCAGAAGAGTACGCTTTATCATCCTCAAGAGAATGGTATAGTGGAAGCCTTCAATACATTTCTGGAGAACGCCTTGAAAAATATTTGCAATGCGAAGTGGAATGACTAGGATGTGCACATACTAGCGGTCCTTTGGGTGTACATGACTACTTGTAAGAAATTGCTAGGCCAAACCCCATTCAGATTGGTATATGGGTAGGAGGCTGTAATGCCCATGGAATACATTGTACCAAGTTTGCGGATTGCAACAGTTACAAACATGGCTGATCGCGATACTATGGAGGAGCGACTTGTGCAGCTCGTAGAACTGGAAGAAGATCACTTCTTGGCAGGCTTTCATCAACAGGTGTAGAAGGACTGTGGAAATGCATGGCATGATCGCCATATCAAATAATGCACCTTCAAGAATGCAGATTTAGTATTTCTATATGAGAGTAAGTTTACAAAGTTCCATGGCAAATTTCAAATGCATTGGCTAGGACCCTATGTTGGTAAGGAAATTACAGATGGTGGTGCAGTTCAAATCACAAAGCTAAATGGGGAATTATTCCTGGGAAAGGTCAATGGAAGTCGATTGAAGCTGTACAGGGGTGATCCTGTCCCTATTCAATGAATATATGATTGTGGGGTAGTCTTAGTACTCTAGGCAACTGCAAGGAAGTACAGGACTACATTGCACGAAAGTTGGAAAGCCGAAGTGCGGAGGCTGCACGACGAATTGAAGTGAGGCACCGAGGGGAGCTATGTTGAAGGAGCTGTGCCACAAGGTTGGGTGACACACGACCTGGCCAAAAAGTGACTGTTGGAAGCATTGTAGATGATTGGATGGCGAAATTTCTGTTGAAAGGAGAGGGGAAAACACATTTATGGAGCATATCTTTGGAAATTTGCCGCCAAAGATGCATTAATGACCGGGAATTGGAGGGAAAAGTTGGATTTGAATTCAAATTCATCTATAAATATGGCATATCGCTCCACATTCAAACGCTTTTCTTCCTAATAGTTTTCCTTAAGATTTTTCACCTTGCTTTGTGCCGAGTAAAAAACTGTACATCTGATCCAGATTGGGAGGAACTCTTTTCACGACCGAGGTTGGCATACATGCCTGAATATTTCCGTAAGAGTTTTTTAGACAGAATGACTACATCTCCCTTTGAGACATAGGTAACCCTATTTGGCCCTGTAGTATTTCCGACTACGACGCCTAGGTCTCCTAGACCTAAGCCTTTTTCTTCCAAGGCGGGAGACAAGAAGTAGAAGAAACCTTAGCAAGTCTCGGTGAGGCAATCACCATGGAAAAACCCCATGGAAATCCCCTAGAAGGAGAAGATGGATCGGTCACAATAGCCGACAGAGCTAATGGATTTTGATGAAGAAGAACTGCGTGGAGGTGTAAAAGAAATTGATGCTGAGGAGAGTGATCTGATGACTCAGCTGCTAAAATATATTCTGCCGTGAAAGGCCATGACTAAAGAATAGAAATATTTGGACAATGCAGAGTTCATGGTGTCTATGCCACTATTGCTGGAGAAAGTGATGTTTGAGGGCGCGTTGCTGGCCCACATAAGGACACTAAATATGGAGGATTTGGACTTAAGGGACCATGAGAAGTTCCATCATTGGCGTTGAACAAATACTTGTCCAAGGTCTATTATGAAGAGTAAGAGGTCACATGGTTGGAGCCGAACAAATATCTGTCCAAGGTCTATTATGAAGAGTCAGAGGTCACACGGTTGGAGCTGATGAAATGATCGCCGGTGTTGGGGCCGTGGGGCTCCTGAATATGCTATTGGTGACGCACTTCAGTCACACCAACATAAACATCATCTGTGTGCACCAATTGCTAACACTAGTCCATGATGGGTGTCTTTGGCTGGGAGAACCCATCCCCATAACTGACATTTTGATCCACCGGATTATGTAGTTGCCATACCAAGGAGTGGACCTTGTCGAGGCGTTTGGAGGAAAAACGTAGGAAAAGAAGCCACAGAACAAATGAAGAGCAAGTTTGGTTTGATAAAGAAGTCACGAGGATACTCCATTTGCTTTATCTCGGATCCCGTGATGCAGTTTGCATTGCAGATATTAACAAGAAAGATAATGCATAAGTGTTGCACAGATGAAGTACCAACACCAGTGATCTCTTTGGCTGCGTAGTGCGCTAAAGGAGTCCAGTATAACTGGGCTTAGTATTTATGCAAGGAGTTTCTGGAGAATTGTAGGGAGGCCCAAGATGGGGGCAAGGCATTCCATTATGCTTAGTTGCTGCTACTGATAACACTGGTGGTCTCGAGGATACCTGAGGATAGTAAGTTTCCTCCACATGACTTAGACCTCCCAGAGGCAGCGAAGTTCGCTTCGCTCTGGGCTACCAAGGACGCTGCACGCATTACAAAAACAAAGATCTTTTGGGTTCTCTTTGAGATGGAACTAAGGACGGTGATTATCTAGAGGCCGAGGCTATCACCCACATTGTACACGCGATATGAAACCATAGATGACTTTAAAGCAAATTTCCACAATCTGTATATTCATGGGAAGAAGGATGCCATGAAAATATGACACAAGTTTCCTTACTTGGTGGCCGAGGAGGATATAGCAGGGGTCGTCAGCAAGTGGCCAAGTGATCGACTCACCCATTTAGATGCTAAGGCCGCTGAGGGATCAACCGCGGAGATCACGATAACGGAGAAGAAAAAGGAAGCACAAAAGTCTTCCGCTGGGGAAAAAGTTGCACAGAAGAAGGAAGCTGCTGCACAAGAGAAAGAAGAGGCAGCCAAAGAAAAAGCAACATAGGAGACGACAACGTCGTAGGCCACAATTGACGTCGAGGAGTCAGAAACGAAGAAAGAACTAGGGGAGGAAGAAACAAAGGAAGATGATGAAGGGGGTGCGGAGTTAGAATCCCCCTTCGTGGTCAAGAAAAGGAACACGCATACCTCCACTGGGCTGTGCAAGAAATAAAAGTTCGACAGATCAGCAGGCGTGACCCATTTGGTCCTCACTGAAGGGGACTTAGATGAGATATGAGATGTGGTATGTGACATGACTACAAATATTTGGGGCCACTTTGAGGAACAATACTAACACGCGCTGGGAAAGGTTTAGCAAGACCTGTGAGAGTTGCAGGTCCAAACAGGTATGTTACAAGCGAGCGTGGAATAGGCGAGCAGGAACCAAGTGAGCCTGACTCAAGTGAGCGGGTCAGTTCTGGACACAAAGATGACTTTGGATCTTCCCGCCATTCAACTCCTGGAAGGATCTCTGCACACTAAGACAGAAGAATAAAGGGCCCAATTCATGCAGATGAAGAACCTGGGCTTAAATCTCGCGACGCTCCTCATCCAGACCCTACATGAACTACACCAAAGGGTGTCTAATGAATTGAAGATTTAGGAGCAACGTGCACTGCTGGTAATCAGTGAATTCAAGACAAACAACCAACAAATTTTTGAGGAGAAGGCGCAGGCACTTAAAGAAAAAGAGGAGATCATAGTGCAAATCCAACAGTTGGAAGAAGCCATTACATAGACTTGTAGTGAGCTTCCAGAGCTCAAGATTCTGGCAGAAGCGGCCTTAGCAGAAAGGATTCAGAAACTGGCCGCTGCACTGAAGGAGTTGAAGGATGAAATTGGCCAAGTCTAGTTCGAGTTGCAGTTGTAGATATCATAGCTACAATTAAAGATACAACCCACTACTCCTCCCGAAGTTCAAGAGTAGCGCGACACTGTTATCAAAGAAAGCATGACAACCTTGGAAGATGCTGTCAAGGGTTGCACTGAGTTATTCGAGAAGGCCATGGAGTTATGGACCTTGCTATAGGAGTATCCAACTCTGCAAAATATTGGAGCCAACATAAGGTAGAAGCAGAGGAAATTTGATGAAATCATGTCAACAACACAAACCTTAGCACAAGAGCAAAGGTTCGCTAGACTGTAGGAAAGCAAGTTAATTCAGAACGAGATCGACAAGCTGCGCTGTAAGGAAACAATCATCTCTTTGAGGAAGTAGCCATGGAAAAATGAGGCCATCCAGTTGACTCTATACGTACAGATTAAGACCAAAGGGATGCAACAGACTCAAAGGACCATGGGCCTTGCAATTGAGGGCCCAACTTATGAAAAGTTGGATGAGGAGGTACAACAAGTTGCTACGCATGGAACAATAGACCTGCAGGTTTTTAAGATTGAATTCAACGAGATGCAGGCAAAGATTGAGGCATCAACATAGTGACTCAAGGAAGAATCACAAAATTATGTTGGGGGCCTATTGGGACAGGGTCCCTTGGGGTAAAATTTTGTAATTATTTTTTGTATATTTGTAAAGTCTCCACGTTTTGAGGGAGCGAAGCGCGAAGGTCATATGAGTCAAAAGGGGATTTAGTCCCTTATTTTTTTAGAATATAGGGAGTTTTGTGACCCGCCCATGGTCCACAGACCATTTTATTGTAAAAGAGAAGGCTATATATAGAGGAGTCATAGCGAGTCTAGAAAGGAACTAGAATAGAAGATCATTGTATGGGTAAGTAAGCTAGGGCAGGGAAGTCTGTTTCCTGTACTTAGGAAATGGGGAAGGCTCTTGCTGTTGAGTATGCAGAGATCTTGGTAAGTTTGCAGGCTGAGTGCGTGGGCCCCTCCGGTTGAGTGCGCAGGGAAGAAGAGTCTACAATAGAAAGATTATACCAATAAATATTGTTTTTGAAGCTATAATTGTGTACCTGTGCATCTGTACTTACTTATGCAGTTTCTATATTTTCACTTTGTTATCTGAATTTAGATGAATGAATGTTTAATTGATGCACAAAAGTAGTAGATCAGCTCATTTAATTGATGTTGTGAATGTTTAAATCTCTTCGTGAAGAGTTAGATTATGTTTCTGCGAGTTAATGCAATTATCTATATTTTAAGGGTTAGGGTTCGCGAAGACAGGAATAAGCCCTAGGAACCACAAAAGCCCATCACACTGACCTCTGGATGTCAAAACCTGGTTCTGTCATCCCCCAATATTGCTTCAGGTGAGACTGTAGCCTGCGCTACGCAGGTTGTTGCTGAAAGGGCCAGCAGTTTAGGGTTTTGTTGGTTGGTGCAACTAACTCTGAACCTGGGTTAGGACCCCTTAAGCGAACAAGTACCTATGAACATATTAAGTGCTTGAAACTCCATTTTTCTTACTTCTTAACCAAATCTCTAATACCATGTTATAAAAGTAGAAAGGGAGTAAAGATTTTCTTGATCTTGATAATTACTTGTGATGTTTCTTATTATTACGATTCTTGATATCTTCTTTCTTAACTTCATCAAGCAATTACCAAAATTAACAACACATAAAAGAATAAACACCAGATGTAGGCACATGTAAGGGAAAAACCCCCTCCAAGGGGAAAACCGAATGAAGATAATTCTTCCTTTCAATAGTATTCTTTGAGACTCTCCACCCTATACCAAGAACATACCTTCCCTCCACACCAATTCAGTCTCCCATAATTTCGACCTCTTCCCAACAACTTCGACTATGCAACAACTTACGGTAACTGGTAGCTTCTGATAACAATGAAACTTGGAATACTTCTATCTCCCAATCTAGGGCACGAAACATAGAGAGAGAGACACACACAAAAATTTTAACTTTATTTGTCTCCTTAGACTTCCCCAAACTCACATTCACTTCGGCTTCCCGAAAACAAAGTTCACACCTTTTCCAGCTATAAGAGAACTTTGCAGTTCTGCCCAACAACAAGATATTTTCGCACTTCTTCCCAGCTACAAGAGAATTAGAACTTGGTGATAAAATGATGATCCAAATGAATTCGATGACCTTCATTTTATAGTCTTCTTGTGGGGTCGAATAGGGTCCTTAGGTTGACTTCATCTTCTCTTAGGCTGACATGGTGTGGAGGTTACATAATTCATATTTAACTCAATACTTAACCTTTTTACATGATTCAAAAGCCCAAGCAGGGCATCTTTAAATGAAAAATAACTCTATAGATCCAGAATAAATCCTTGAAGTCCTCAATGGGGACTTTGACCTAAAACATGGTGACCCAAGCATGAAACCCATGCTTTAATAAGTCACAGTAATAATAATAAAATTTATTTTCTTTCTTCTTTTGACAAGTACATTACATAATGACTCAAGTACATTATTGAAGACCGAACATAGTTACATTTTATAACATATTCATCATTTTAGGTTCTTTAGACTTTGATTCCACATTCTTTCGAGTCACCTACACTTCATCATTAGAGTCCAAGTGTGAACCCTTGGACTTCAGGAATGCAGTATCCTCATAAAAAATAACATCCCTGCAAGTCTCAATATATCATTGCACTGGAATATAGACCCTTAAGGACTTTGAATTCTCACTATAGATAACAAAAGTACCCTTATTCTTGGATGGTTATAATTTTGTCCTTTTCTCTTTGGGCACATGAACACAAACATGAAAACCAAAGATTATTAAATGTTCAACATTTGTTATTTCACCTTTAAATACTTCTTCAAGATTCTTATAATTCAAAATTCATTGTGGGCATCGGTTTTGAACATAGATAGTAGTTCTTGCAACTTCTCCACAAAGAAACATAGACAACTCTTGATCATGAAAAATAGCCTTATCAACTTCCATAATAGTCATGTTCTTCTTTCATCAGTTCCATTTTGTTTGGGGTAGTAGGGAACTATCAACTGCCTCTTAATTCTAGCATCCCTTTATAAATCAATCTACTCATTTGGTACATCTTCCCCACCATTATCGAACCTTAGAGTCTTGATTCTTTTCCTTGTAGAATTTTCAACGTGTTCTTTGAATTCATGAAGCATCTCAAATACTTGATCCTTGGCCTTTAAGAGAGATATCCATGTTTTGCGAGAATAATCATCAATAAAATATACATAGTACAAACATCCACCCAAATATTTTATCAGTCATGGGCCCACATAAATTAGAATGCACAAGATCCAATATTTCTTTGGATCGACTATCATTTTAGTGCATCTCCCTTTAACATTTTTCCCAAGGGCACATCATTTGCATACTCCATCATGGTCCGTTTTAAGTTCAAGTACACCTTTAACAAAGTATTTCAATCTAGCCAAAGATTTGTAATGCACATGAGCATACCTTCGATGCCAAATTTCACTAAGTTCAATAGTGTTGTGTAGAAAAGCTTGGACTGAGTGACCAAGGGGATGATATAGTCCTCCAATTTGTACCCCAATGACTTTAGCAGTTTCAAAAGATGATTTTTCTTCCATACTAAGACTTGTCCATCAACAAAAGAAACTCTATATCCTTTGTCTTCAAGAGATGATTGTTGATATATGTAACTAGTTTCGGTCTTCATAATTGTCTTACTCATTTCAATATGTATCCTATGTAACAAACAAGAAAATAAAAGAAAAGTTATTATTATTAAAAGCATGGGTTTCATGCTCATTATTGACAATATTCTAGGTAAAATCATGTCCTTCGTGATTCTAGGGTTTGTTAGGTCTTAGGATTTATTGTCATGAGACAATGGAGTTAACAACATTTTTATAAGACCCTTCCGAGAAATTTGTAATTGTAAAAATAATTATTTTTGAGTGTAGAAAGTCCTGGAATCTCCAAGAGTACAAGTCAGCTCTGGAATCATCAAGTCAGTGTAAAGGAGGGAATTTGACCCCTTGAGAAGGCTATATAAAGGAGAAATTCAACTTCATTTAGGACACACTCAATCTCAAGTTTGATCTACAAGAAAGAGTTCGATCTGTAGCTGGGAAGTAAACAAAAGGAGAGCGAAGGTATAAAAGAATTTGGGAGGATAGAATTTCTTATTTTTGGGCTCTATCTCTCTCACATGTGCGAAATTATAGGGTTTCTGGGTTGCATGAACAATCCAAAGTTGCAGGTCCGAATTACAGTAGTACAAATTGCAAAATATGGTAGCTGGAAGAGGGAAAACCCTTATCTTGACCTCGTTGACCTTGGGAGAGCTGTCTTGCTCCAAATAGGTCTGAGGAGTAGGCTATATTAGGGTTTCTAAGAAGCTACAAGGATGAAGTTGTTGAGTTGAAGTTGCAATTCGAGTAGCAGTGCTATCACTTGTAGGTCGAAGTTGCAGGGTGTAATAGTTTGGTGCAAAATAAAGGAAGGAATGGAGAAAGGGTTGACTTGGTACTGGGAGAAGCACTTGGTCTAGGGTTTGGCTCTTTGTATCTCATTCGAAGCAGATTATAAGAAGAGAAGAGTTTATAGGTTTTCCCCTTGGAGGGTTTTTTCCTTGGCTAAGAGCCTAATATATGTGTCTGTTGTTGTTGTTTCTATTCTTGATATTGTTTGATGAAAATATCTAGCTAAAAGAACATAAATAAGATAATTAAGATTCATAAGCAAATATCAAGGTTAAAGGAAATCACGATTAATAGTTTCCACTTTGCATTTTCAAAAAATGATATGGACAAGAAATTCTTCTTCAAACGAGGAACATATAAAACATTGTTAATAAATACTTTTCCTCTGAATTCCAATTGGAAGGATGACGTACCAATGCCATTGACTTCATATTTTCCATTATCTCCAAGCTAAACCTTTTGAGTTATCTTCTTTTCAATAAATTCTGATAGTTTTTCATGATTTCCAGTCATGTGCATGGAGGCACCACTGTCCACTAGCCAAATTTCATCACGAATTTCAATGGAACCTGTAAGAGCAGAATAAAAAAGAGTATTCAAAATCAGAATCATGTCTCCTATGCCTCCTTTTTGAAGATGGCTCATTAAGATCAACAATAGAAGCATGATGCCTTCCTATTATTTTACGATCACCATTCCTTTCATAGTCATCTCTTTGATTGTTTTGGAGACAATGCACTTGATAATTGACCATAAGCTTGACAACGAAAACATTGAGCATTTTTTAGATCATTTCTATCTCTTCTATATCGAGAGGGAGGAGAAGGTATTCTTTGTGAAGTAGATTCCTTTCTTGAATATGATTTTGGAGAAGACCTTGCATTTGATATATTTCCATAATTTCTTTGAAACTTTCCAAAATTAAGTTTCCTTTTCGTGGAGCTTCTTGAATTTGCAGTAAATGATTATGTACTTGGATCTTCAATGTCTCCTCTAGAAAATAGTCTTGATGCTTCTTGAGTACATGTTGCCCATAATTTTTCAAAAGATCGAACATTTTACTTTTCACTAATACTTGATGCAAACAAATCCCAAGATCTAAGCAGACCACCTAAAGATACAACTACCAATTCCTTATCGAAGACTTCTTCTTCAATGTCTTTGAGTTATTCTCTTTTTTGAGATACCTTGACAAAATATGATGCCACTGTGTCATTTTTTGTAATCTAGCTATTGCGAAGTTGTCTTCTTATATTGATGGATTGATTTACATTGTTAATTGTGTATAATCCAATAATAACATCATACAAAGACTTGGCATTTTTATGTTTAGCAATATAGGGGATCAAATGATCCCTAACAAAATCTAATATGATGCTCCTTGCCAAGATATCATCTTCATAAAACTTCTCCTTTCTTGCTTGATAAGATGGTTTAGTAATTTTATCTGTGATGATTCCCAAAACTTTGTTCCTTTCAAGAATTATTTCAACCTTGGCCTTCCATGCTCGGTAGTTAGTATCTTCTTCAAGCTTGCTTTCATTCTTCATGAAGGAATTCATGATGAAGATTGCTGGTCACAATAGAGGACATAATCCAAAAATCTTTAAAGTACCTTTTAGATGCACTTCAAGTGCTCTTCAAGATGGTATCACAACTCTTTTTCCTTCGCCAAAGCTATGATACTATGTTGATTTTGTAGTGAGGTCTAGACAAGAATAGTTTTTTCACAATTGATGACCACTTCTAATGAAATTAATAATACTTATTTTAATTTCCATCGTCAAGTAGTTATACATGAAAATTTCAACCATACAATTCTTAAATTAGAGCAGTAAATAGAGATCACAATAACCAATGAACAATAGACAAGAGACACCAAGAATTAGGCTCACAACCAGGGAAAAACCCATAAGGGGAAAGCCCAAACAAAGTATTTCCGTATGAGAGAGATTCCATTCAATAGTAAATCAAATAATATTCCAATACATTCAAATATGACCTCAACATAGTCCCAAGTTAAAATCCAGTCAATAGGAGAGAGAAAAGTCAACCTATGGTCAACTGTAAAAGTTTGCACAGTGAGGTCGAATTTCGGTCTTGAGGTGGCTGATCAAACATGCCAAAATTAGGTCCTTAGGTAGCCACAGAAAGTCAATGTATTAGTGTTCAAACTTCGGTCAAATCCACAGTCAAGGAATGTGGTCAACTCTTTTCAATGTCCCAATGTAAGAGAAAAATCACAGCTAGCAAGAATCAATGTAATTCTAAAATATTCAACCTCCAAAGATGATATGAACTGAAGTCAAATAGATGCCAAAAATTTCCAAGTCAAATGTGATCAATGTAACTCCAAGAAGAAATGTCAACACAGCTGAAGGAGTCTTCCTTCTATCCTTCACATGTGTGGCATATCTCTTTCAATTGCAGATCAAACTTGCTTGGTGATTGTGCTTCAAAGGACTGCCAATGAAGCCCAATATATATGAGTGTGAGTAGGGCTAATTATCCCTAAGTGGGGCCAACTTGTAGAGTTGTGAGGATGAATTTTTCAATTTACAATTATGATTTTTCTTCATGGTTTCCAATGAAAAACACTGATTGTTTCTATTCAAATTTTAAACATTGAGAAAGTCATGAAGAACATGCCTTCTAATTTTTCTTTTGACAAATACAATAATAAAATTTTCTTTTGAGCATGAAGAACATGCTTTAAGATTAAATACATAAATGATGAAAATATACATTACGAAGACCAATCATAGTTACAAAAATTCAAACTCCCTCTTAACTAGGGAGACATTCATAATGACTATCAAGATGTTATAATGTTGACAATTCTATAAGGAAGGATCAAGATTAAGATAAGCATCATTATCAATATCATAATCACATGCATCAACATAATCATGATTCACCATCAAACAACTATAGACATAGTCTAGGTGAAACAACAAACACCTCATCAATGATAAACACACTTACTCTAGAAAGATATCTTACCATGATGCTGGGATGCTCCAACTCAACTGAGTAGCCTCTAAGAGCATACTCCACCCAAGGTCAACTGTCACATGGAGTATGTCCTTTTCTGGACCATTCTTCAAACCAAGGTCAAAGTGACACATGTAGAATTTCTTCTATCAAGCCATTCTCCAACCAAGGTCAATGTGACACATGAAGAATGTCAGTTCGCTGGACCATTCCTCAACTAAGGTCATAAATACACAGGGAGAATGTCAGTCCATGATTCTATCTAATTTTTCAAACCATTATCCAACCAAGGTCATAATGACATAGGGAAAACTTCTTCAGCCAATATCATAATGACATCGAGATAATATCAAACCATTCTCCATCCAAGGTCATGAAGACACATGGACAATGTTAATCCATAATGGTATCTCATCAACTCTCTTTCTCAATGAGAGAGGAATTCTCCACAAGTTCAAGCTTGTCGCAAAAGTACACAAATTTCTCTCTGGAAAGAGGCATTATAAGAATATCATTTATCTTCTCATTAGTGCAACTCTCTTCATCACCATGTCTCGAATGAAGTGGTACTTTATCCCAATGTGCTTAGACTTCCCATCATGGTTGTCACCAACACTTGATCAAGATATCCTACAAGTAGACTTTGAAGCCATACTGCTTCTCAACTTGCGAATCCAGTTGGAATATACTTGGCCTATGCTATACTGAGTGAGACAAATGACTGCTTCATGCTCATCCAAGAAATTATAATGAAGCCTAGACAGAAGCAATATTTTGATGAACTCTTTCTATCTTCAACACTTTTTCCCAATTTGAATTTGCAGCTATACCTTACTTGTTTGAGCCAAATTTCACATCATAACTAACTTTGCATGACCAACTGTATCATGTTGGTACTCCAACCCATGATGAGCAACATGTCTGACTCATTAAGCTGACAAATTCCTTTCATAGGGTCCATTACCACAACTATTTTCATGTCACCTTGACTAGGTGCTCCCTCTCATACTGAAACATATCTGGTTGTGGTAGTCCAGGGTGCTCCCTTTGCCATTGTTATCTTTCATCATATGAGCTATCTAGTTGTTTTGAGAGGCGCTCTACAACCCAATATGGAGTAGATGTCAAGTGTAAATGTTTAACATTTAAAAATTTAACAAATTTAATCTAATGTCAATGCCACCCTAATTAAAAATCAATATAATTATCATGTACAAACAAAATATAAATTCAACATTGGTTTTACGGAAAGAAAAGTGAATTCGGTTTGTGAGAAAGGGTGAAATAAATAAAGTAAAATAGTTAAATGTTTAACATTTAAAAATTTAACAAATTTAATCTAATGTCAATGCCACCCTAATTAAAAATCAATATAATTATCATGTACAAACAAAATATAAATTCAACATTGGTTTTACGGAAAGAAAAGTGAATTCGGTTTGTGAGAAAGGGTGAAATAAATAAAGTAAAATAGTTAATTTAATTGGACTCATTTGATATATTATTTTAATTTAATTTAATATTTTTGTTTAATTAAATTACTCATTTTTATTGGGCTAAGAGCTCCTCTCTAGCCCAAGATGTTAGAGGTGTGTAAAGTGAATGTAAACATTTTCACTTGTAGAAGTAAAAATTAAAATATGTTAGAGATAAATAAATAGAAATAACAAAATAAAATAACCCTATAAAAATTAATACTTGAAAAAATTTAAAATATAATAATTTTATTTGTTTAATAAACTTACTTAATTTTTATTGGGCTAAGAGCTCCTCTCTAGCCAAGGATGCTAGAGATGTGTAACGTTAATGTAAACATTTTGACTCTGTAAAAATTAAATAAAATATGGTAGAGATGTGTAACTTAATGTAACATAATATATTGTAAACAAAAATAAAAATAACCCTATAAACATTAATATTTAAAAAATTAAAAAAGGCCCATGGTATTGACCCATGGTATTCTTGTGAGATATAACCTATTTAAAGGGGAAATTAAACTAGCGTAGATCCATCTTAGTTTGATGTTATACTTAGACACATAATTACATATAGAACATGATGGTGCTGAATCACTTTAATATAATATATGTAATATATCCTCTTAATTTATGTGTAATAATGTGTTATAGAAATAATGCTATGATAGATCTAGGATGATACATTTAGAAATGAATAAGGTTAACTATGAAAGTGAGTTGGGGTGAGGGGAGTAGGTGAGATAAATATTAGGTAAAATGTAATTATTACATTTTATCTAATATTTATGTCTACCTTCATCCACTTTTTACTAGCTTGCGAGAAATATTGGGTAAAATATAATACTATATTATTATATTTTACTAAATATTTCTCTTCAAGTGGTCCAATAATTATTGTAATTTTTCTTTATATTTGAAGTTTGAAGGTAAACAAACTCAAAATAGAATTAACAAGGGCGAGGGGAAATATTGAGTAAAATTTAATATTTAGGTTGGGGGGTGATGAGAAATATTAGGTAAAACGTAACAATATTACATTTTAATGAGTAATTTCCCCCACCTTTGACCACTCTTTATTGGGTGAGAGTAGTAATAAATATTGGCCAAAAAATATAATACTATAATATTATATTTTATCCAAAATTTTCTCTCACCCGATCCAATTTTTATTAAAAAAATATTTATATTTGAGGTTCATAAGTAAACTTAATTCCTATGTAAACATTTGATCCTATGGTAGAGATGTTGTAATGTTTAACATTTTGACTAGGTAAAAATAAAATAAAAATAAAATTAGTAAAATAAAATGAAAAACTTGAAATTAATAATTATATTTATAACTAATAATTAAACAAGCCTAGATCCATCTTAACTCTAGATCTTCCAAGCTCTGAGAGGGATCAAATTTCTTGAGATGCAAACATCTTTTAAAGTGAAGATATTTGATCCCTCTTGGTGCTTGGTATATCCGATGTTAAGATGGATCTAGGCTAGTCTAACAATGTAAATGACAATCCATCATCTCGAACTCAGATGTCAACTCTCTCTGAAGCTAAAACAAGGTGGTCTAAATGCTTCTTCTATTACAGAGGAAAATCTTTTTGCCACAACTTGTCCCTCTGAGATGAGTTGTTCAGTTTTCGTCAGGGACAAATCATATAAGATTATCCAAGAAAATATTTATCGCGATCCTCTCCCACTTATTGGGAGAACCTTATTATTCAATTTTCATTTATTATTTTTTAAAGCTACCATATGCACACATACTTCAAACTTGCTGATTTACTAGCTCCCTTTGAGCTCAAATTTCATCTACTATACTATTTGTTAACTAAAATAATGATTTAGAAAAAGTGTTATCGTCACACTCTTTGCTACATGCTTCCACTTCTTCCATCCACTGTCAAAGCCTTGGTAGCCTTCACTATGTACATGTAATCCTCACTGTGAGGTCATGGAAGAACAATTACAACCAAACAAATAATTCAAAGATAAAATGCTAACTAATAATAACAATAGTAATAATCAAACAAGAATGATATAAAATACTTATCTTTTGAGGATCATAGTGGAATGCCAACTCCCTCTTGATCTTACATTCCTTGCATCCAATACCACCTTATCATCCTTATCCTCATCATGGCGTTATTCTCTCCTTATTAGGGTTAGGGTTTCTTCTTGCAACAAAAAAGTGATGATCTAAGACTAATCCTAGCATTTTGACCATAAAACCTAAATATTTTCTTATATAAGCCTTGTTTGCCGGATAGGGTTTGTAAGCCCTATATTTCCAATAAGTTTATATCCAAAAACTAATCATTGTAGCATCAACACTATCTTTCCCTTGGAGGCTTGAACTCCACCTTAATAATGAGAAGCCTTCATTATTTCGGGTTGAGCATCTCAACTCTCAAATATCCACAAGAGAATGACATCATTACCTTTTAGAATCTTAGGTAAACAACATATTTTCCCAAGAATTTAAAGCCAACAAGTTTAAATGACAAAATAATATTGAGTCTTGCTTCTTGAATAAAGAGCACAAGTTCCCTTGTGTGGCCAAGTCTTTCTTACAATCATTTCTTCTTGTAGATTTTGCAGAATCATCAATTAGTACTTTTGTTGGTGTATCTTTAGAGACATTTTGAGGCTTTCTTTTGGCTACTTCATCCAAAGTGAGATAGATGATAGAAATCGACCATGCTTCTCAGTAACAATAAGGAAATAATTTTAGATCTAGTTCTTTTTATTTTAAACCAGGGCTTTTCCCTAAAGATTTAAATCAACCTTCCAACAATTGTATAGAGATATGATAGAAAGTAGTGCTTTCTTGTATTTGTATTCGAGGATTCACTGTCTGTGTATGCTTAGAAATCCGCATCACCTAAAATTTACTATTGATATATTCACCCTTCTTCTATTGTTTTTCCATGCACTAAATATTTAAACAAAATTTTGTAGGTTGACTTATGTTCCATGACCTTTGAATAATGACTATGGTATTCATCAGTGACCTTGACTTTTCCAATGACTGGGACATTTCTTCGACCTTGTAAATCATTGATCTGATATTTTTGGACTGAAACAAATTCTGAGATCTTTCGACAACCATATTCGGTCTGTTGCAACTATATTAGGCCTCTGAGAATTTCAGGTTTGTGAGATATTTCGGAATGACTTAGGCCATTCGGCCTTACTGCTTTTTTTAGAGAATTCCCTAATTTATTTGAACAAATGAACTTCAGCGGAAATACTTCGGAGTTCTTCAGAGGTTCTGTCCTACCTTAGGTCTTTAGTGAACCATATGTGGCCTTTTGACCTTCTAGAAAAGGTCAAATCAGAGTCTTGATAGGGAACTATATAACATAAAACATAAGTCACTCCTTCGAGTATAGATTCGACGGTGAAACTTAAACTACGACACTTTCCATGACATATTTTCAGCCTACTGTAATAATATATGATTTCAACCTTCATTTGGAAAGTGTTCTTGAACTAGGGAAAATGAATTTAACTTCAAGGTTTCTCTTTCACCATAACCAAGCTATGATGCCATGTTGATATTTCAATAGTCCTCTAAATTGATAATTATTTCTTATGATTTTCCTAAATTGATCTTTTATTACATTTATTATTCATCATAAAACAATTACACATATAACTTCAGCAATATAACAAAATTCTAGAGGATCATAAAGAGACAGCCACACAAGAACACACGCGTTTACCCTGGGAAAACCCACATGGGGGAAAAGCCCAACAAGCTTTCCATATAGAATCATGTCAAAAAGAGAGACATCCAACTCAAGATGGTATAAAAATTCACTAGTAGGAAGGAAACCTCAACAATCCATCAAGAATCCAAGTCAACCCTCCAAAACAATTGCTTGAGAGAATATTCAAAGGCTCAATGAATGTCTCTCTCTTCCACTGTAAATTCAAAATTCTTCACAAAAAATATTACATCAACTTCTACCTTGTTTAGTCACACGTGCGAGCAACAAAGGGATCATTTTCAACACATGCAAGATCTTTTTCTTCTTCTTCTAGCTTCGACCTTCTTTTCTTTGTCCTTCTTCACATAAGGGAGCAAAAATATACCTTATTATGATCAGATGCGAGTTGCTCCATGAGGGAGATCAAGTGTCTTTATATGAAGTTTCTTTGGGGGTCGAATAGGTGCCTCTTTAGGACTAAGCTGACATGAAAAGGAGGAGGTCCGACTTGGCCTTCTTGTGGAGCCATAAACCAAAATTTAAAATTCAAATTTTCCTTTTGAGAAGATCATGAAGAACATGCCTTCTGATTTTTCTTTTGACAATCACAGTAATAAATTTTTCTTTTGAGCATAAAGAACATGCTTTAATACTAAATACATAAATGATGAAAATATACATTAGGAAGACCGATCATAGTTACAAAAATTCAACATGGCCCATTATTGTATTCAATCATATAACTTTTGTGGATATGCTCATATTAAAAATATTCTAAATATTGTGTGGTAACAAAATTCATTCATATCATTTGTTATCAGAGCCATGTTTTTGATTTTGGCCATTGACGATAAAAACTTTTAGCCACAACTTGTTTTTTCAAATTTTCTCATCTTTGGTCCTTGGCCTCATTAGGCCTTGACCATTTATAATTGATAAAAATTTATAAAAAAAGAAAAAAAAGAAAAAGAAAAAATTGCTTAAAGGTAGATTATTTTGTTACCAAACACAAATAAAAAATTCTCACTAAGTTCACTATTGTAAAAAAATAAAATAAAAGATGGAGTTCATCTTTGTGAGCTTTTCATGTGCTGCTAAGAAACAAAAGATAACATGGACATTAAAAAAAAAACATGAGCTTTGAGAGTCAAACCATTGCTGTGTTGTTCCTTTTGGAAATACAGAGAGGGTGGTGAATCAATATTTCACTTAAATTGATTTATTTTACACTTATATAACATTAAATATCATTAGCATCTAAACAAATCAAAAAATTAGCATCACATCACATGAACAATACACAAGAAATTTTATGTGGAAACCCAATGCAAGAGAAAACCACGAAATGCTTTCTAATATATGAAGAGTACAATATTTATTAGCACCGACTAAATGTAAGCACAAACTCCCTAGTATTAAGTTAGAAAAACATTCAAGTTTCTCAAGAAGCACCAACTCCCTTAAAGGAAGCACCAACACCATAGCTTTACCAACACCAACTGGATGGATGCAACAAAACACCTTGCTAGCATCAATCTGTTTCCTTAGCACCACTCTACCACCTTGAAGTATTTTTTGGAACCAATCTGAAGGAGACTTCATTATCTGCCTTACACCACCCTGCCACCCTTAAATGAAAGGTGGAAGAACAAATTGTGGGTTCCAGTACCAAGGATAATGACCCACTTACAATAATATTCAAGGATATTTCATTGTTGTCTCTCCTATTATATGCCTAGATCACAATCTTTGAGTTTGGTGATTAAGCTTGAATGTTATAGATCTAACTTTTAATTCTTTTACCCTTGTACTGAAACTTATCAATCATTCACCTTATTCATTGCACAATATGTTACCAACAATTTATAAAAGAAACCTCATACCTCATATTTTTATATTAGTTTGGAAGAGGTCTAGTCATCATGATATAGTAAAAGATAGGCCTTGATCATGCAACCACTGTGTATGTTTCCTTCTCACTGTCTTACTTCAGATATATCTAGAGTTCTACCCTTGGAAGTGACCTAACACCAACCTTAATCAACCCTTGGAAAAAACCTAAACAAGTCTCAAAATTTCCATTACAGTCTTGCGTTTCTTCAATGGCCAGAACATGACTACTCAAACTTCTCCTTGTGGCCTAGACATGCAAAAACTCAGGCTTCTTCTATGGCCTAGACCGAACCAAACTTGACCTTCTCATGTGACCTAGAAATGCCCAAACTCAGAGTTCTCATGTGGATAGAAAAAACCCAATTCGACCTCTCTCTGTGGTATCAATAGGCTTAACTTCGACCTTCTCCTGTGACCTAAATAGGCCTATTTTGGCCCTCAGTCTCTACGAATTCCACAGGGTTGATTCAACCCTTTTTATATGGCTTACACATGGATAATTTGGCCCTACAACAAACCTCTCTTCGTGGACAGATGCACCCTGACTCGGTCCTTCGAAAACAACTCAAACTTGACCTCAAATAACCCTCGCAAAAAAACATAAACTTGGCCTTATTCACTTCAGATGAGCCTTAGATCAACCTCAACAACTAGGTCTCAGCCCAACGATTCACCATAAAAAAAATGAAAACCAAAACACTAAGAAATTCGACCTCTCTTCCAAACAGGTAATTCCACCCTTGACCTCATCAAATATTAGAGTAAATTACTCAAAATAATGATGCAAGATTGATATTTTTGAGGGCACATGACTGCCCTATATATACTTGTGCAAGGGGGATAAAAGGATGGTCGACTTGCCCTAAAAATCCCTTAAAATATGGATCCAACCTGATGATAAACAATAAAATTTAAATTTATAATTTCAATTTTATGGGGTCGACCTTAACTCCCATTTTTGAGACCATTTTCAAAATGTAAAATCCTCTTTTTGAAGACCAACTTGGTCAATGTTTTGTAACTTCCTAGACCCATAATATTTCCATTAAATTTTAAGGCAAAATTTGGACCAAAACATCATTCGTTTGGGGCACTTTGACCATGATTTTGGGGCTTCATATTTAGGAGGGCATATCTCCTCATCTGTGAGGAGTTATATTGAGTGCCATGTACTATTGAAAACAATATGATGAGTACTATCAGATGGTGATAGTCTAGCATGAATTATCATGATCATATGCCATAACAAGAGTGTGGAAAGTGGGGATTCTTCTGGCTTATGCTGGAGTTGACATCAATGGCAACCTCAATAATCTTCCCCTTCGGCATTGATGGCAAAACTCATAATCCCATTTCGATTGCTATTCCCCTTATCTCCATGCTTCTGGGTTTTCTCTCCTTCTTTGACATCAATGGAAAAGGTTACTCCCTCTGACGAAGTAAATTTGTATGACTTCCTACTAGTTTCCCTTCTCCCCCTTTCTTCTTGGCTTGACAAAATACAAATCAATGTGAACTTGGAAGTACTTCGAGCTTCTCCCGAAGGTACTCAAACATTTCTCATGGAAGAGGCTTGGTGAAGATGTGATCTATTTGTTCCTTTGTCCCAATGTAGTCTACCTTGATTTTCTTTTCTCCGACTTGTTCTTGAAGAAAGTTGTATTTGATAGGAATTTGTTTGGTCTAGGAGTGCATCACATGATTCTTGGAGAGATTTATGGCATTGGTATTGTCAAAAAATATTGAAATGGGCTCACCGTACTTTAAATGTATATCTTGCAGAGTTTTCTTCATCCAGAGGACCTGAGTACAACATGCTGCAACAACAATGTATTATGCTTCTGTTGTAGATAAGGATATTGAAGATTGCTTCTTGCTCAACCATGAAACTAGTTAATCACCTATGTAGAAGGATGCTACACTAGCACTTTTTTGATCATCAACACTTCCTAACCAATCTGCATCTATATAGGTTTTCATAGTTAATTTGTTTCCTTTTGGATACCATAACCCAAATTCTGCTATTTCTTTGAGATATTTGAAGACCCTTTTTATTAATAAAACATGGGATTCTTTTGGTGTTGCTTGAAATCTTTCCACCTATCGAATTTCCAGCATCACATATAGTCTTGAATTTATCACATATAAAAGGTTGCCAATCATCGGTCTATAGGTTCTTTTCTCTGCTTCCTTGGATTCATCGTCCTTGTTTAACTTATAATTGATCACCTTGGGAGTGCTTATAGGTTTGCACTCTTCCATTTAGGACCTTCTCAATATTCCTTTGATGTACTTGGTTTCAGAAATGAATATGCCTTCATCTTCCTGAGATATTTGGACTCCCAAGAAGAAGGTCAACTCTCCAAGTAGGCACATCTTAAACTCATGCTGCATATCTTTAGTAAAATTCTAAGTTAACCTATAATCATCACTTATAAAGATGATGTCATCCAAGTATATCTCAATGATAATTAGGCTACCTTGATCAACCTTTATATATATATATATATTTCTATCCGCACTTCCCCTTTTTAATCCTTGTTGCTACAAAAATCAGTCCAGTCTTGTGTACTAGGCTCTAGGTGCTTGCTTGAGACCATACATAGTTTTCTTTAATTTGTAGACACAATCTTTCTTTTTGGTTAGCGGAAACCATTCTGACTATTCTATGTAGACTTATTCTAAATCTCTATTTAGAAAAGATGATTTTACGTCCATCTGACACACTTTGATCCTTCATGAGCAGGCATAAGCCAAGGACATCACAATTGCTTCCATTATAGCCATAGTTGCAGATGTTTCTTCAAAATCTACCCTTCAACTTGCACATATCCTTTACATATAATTCTTTCCTTGTTCTTGGTTACATGTCCATCTTTATTCAACTTGTTTATGAACACCCATTTTGTTCCAATGAAATTATTTTCCTTAGGTCTTGGGACCAATTCCCATGTCTCATTCTTCTCAATTTGGTTTAGTTCTTCTTCCATGGATTTGATCCAATGTTCATCATGGTTGGCTTCTTCAAAACTTCTTGCCTCAACTGTGGATAACAACGAAATGTGTCTCTCTTCTGGCATGAGTATTTGTCAGCTTCTTTTTGTTTATAGTCCTGTGCTCATATCTTCAATGATCTGCTCTGATGGGTGTTTCTTCTAATACCATCATTTAGGTGCTTTGGAAGGTACCTGAATATTTTGTTGATTATTTTCGGTTTCTTCTTGGTTGACATTTGGCTCTTCTTCTGATTGTTCTTCATCTTTAATTTCCTTTTCTTGCCCTGATTCTTCTATTTATCGCTCTTTTGAAATTGTGCTTACTTCCTTATCTTCATGAATTTCATCAAATATTACATTTATGCCCTCTAATATATTTTTAAGTATTATATTATAACATTTATACGACTTGCTTTTGCTTGAATATCCAACTAGTATACCCTCATCTATCAATGAGTCAAATTTTCCAACCTTTTTATCTTCCCTTTTTATATAACATTTTCTCTTGAAAACTCTAAAGTGCTTGACATTGGTTGGTCTTTCCTTCCATAGTTCACACGGTGTCTTATCATTGTTACTTCTGAGCATCCCTTTGTTTAAAATATGAACAATTGTTTCGAATGCTTGTACCCAAAATATATCACTCACCTTGGAATCATTCAACATACTTCTAGCCATTTCATGTACAATTCTATTTTTCCTTTCAATGAATCCATTTTGTTGAGGTGTCTTGGCTGCCAAGAATTGTCTTTTTATTCCTTTTTCATAAAAGTGTTGGAATTTTTTTGACGTAAATTCTCCTCCATTATCTTATCTTAAGAAATTGATTTTAAAATCAGTCTCATTTTCAACCATCTCTTTCTAAATCCTAAAGCATTCAAATTATTATAACTTCTTCTTCAGAAAACATACCCCTGTCATTCTAGTGAAATCATCTATAAGAAGCATGACATATTGTTCACCATTCAACCCTTTAGTTCTCATTGGTCCACATAGATCATTGTGTACCATCTCCAATGGTTTTGAAGTGGAATATTCCTTGATTGTGAACTCAACTCTTGTTTGTTTTCTATGCTGGTAGTGCTTACACATGACACTTGGTGGTTTTGAGATTTATGGCATATCTCTTACTGCTTCCTTTTTGTTGATTTTGACTAGATTTTCAAATTTCATGTGACCCATTCTTGTATGCCAAAGAAAACTTTCATCTTCCTTCACAAACAACCACTTTCATTTCAAATTTTATCCAAAATGTATATGCTATTTGGAGTCCTTAATGTTGTCGCCACTAGTCTCCCCGATCCCTTCTTTCTTATTCTATATTTCTTTGGGTTTAACAAAAGCACACATCCTTTGTCACACATTTTACTCACACTTAATAGATTATGATTCATATTTTTTCGATGAATAAAACATTTACTTCCATGGCATCCTTGCTTCCAAGCTTGATTATATCCTTTCCTTAAATTTTGGTTAAGCTATCATTTCCAAACGAAACCGATCCATCCCTTTCCTTTTTCAAGGTTATAAATTTGTTTCTATCCCCTGTCATGTGTTTTGAACAACCACTATCAACATACAATTCAGTTTTCTTGCTTTGGTCTTGTAGAGAAATCACACTATTTTCAACTTTCTTTTTCCCAACTTTTGAAGGTTCTCTTGGGGGATTGTTGAAACCATGCTTTGGATCCTTTGGAGGAATGATCAACCTACAATATTTTGTTATGTGTCCAAAATTCTTGCACTTGTCACATTCTACTTCATTACTTAATAGTACAAAGATGTTATAGTTTTGGTTTATAATCTTCACGAGGCTTTCTAGGATAATTACTCTTAGAGTAGATTCTTTCTGTTCTTAGCATAAGCTTTACAATTTACAAATTTGTGCCCAAAATTGTTGCAAGAATAACATAAACCAAGAAATATAGTTTGGTACGTGAGAGTGGGGGGGTCTTCTAGGTGGTGAAACTCTCCAAAAAACTTCTTCTTCAACTCTTTCCACTACTAGTTTCTGGTTCCACGTTCTCTTAGTTGAATGATCTTGAACATTTTCTTTTGAGGGATGACATTCCTCCTTGATAGGACCCTTGATTACACCTCCATAACTGTTATTATTTTCTTCTTTTCCTGTCATCGTGGAGTTTGAACCATTGTCAACATGGGCTGGATTGTATCCTGACCCAGATTTTTTGTCGCATGGCCTTTAAATGCTGATGATTTTATCCAAAATTTTAGTGTTGTTCACAAAATTCTATTGGACGATTTTCTTTTGAACTTCTTTTCTTAGACAAACTATTTCTGCTTCCAAAATTTCCTTTATTTTAACATTTTATTCCAACTGGTTTTTGAGTGTTTCTTTAATAATTTTGACTTCCACTAACTAGAATTTCATACTGATGATGGTCTTCTCTGATTCTTCAAACCTTTTGTTGAGACTTTTAAAATGCTCTTTTAGTTCACTTAGATTATTTTCCAATGCCTTGACTTTCTTCCTTTCTATTTTTAGATCTTTTAGCGCACTAACCAATTCTCTCTCAAGATCTACATCTCTTTTGACATGATCTTCTTTAGGTTTTCCTCTTGATTCTCCATTTCCATGAATAACTTTCTTTCTGAGTCACTTTCCTCATCAGATGAAGAACTCTCTTCTTTTGAATAAATATTTTTCTTGAAGATTTTTCTTTTACTTTGTTTTTTCTTTTCCTTCTTAGGAGATTCTTCTTCTTCATCACTATCTGAACTACACAAGGACATTTTGAAGCAAAATGACTAATTTTTACAACAATTGAAACATTTTAAGGGAATCTTATATTTGTACTTACCAGTTCCTTTCTTCAGCTTGCTCACAAAGTTTGCTATTTATTCATTTAAATAATCACTACAACTACAACTGGAGCTTGGATTATAATATCTTTTGTTCTTTCTTTTCTTCTTGGATGTTTTTATGCTTCTCTTTTGGATGGGTTTTCCTGTTTGGTTCTCATTTCATACATTGTAAGTATTCCATGTAACTCATCCATGTTGACGTTATCTAATTATGATATTTATTCTAGAACTGAGATCTTAGAGTCAAATCTCATCAGAAGAGATCTTAGTACCTTTTTAAAAATCACTTTGTTTTCTGCTAGTTCTCCCAATACTTCCATGACATTTTCTATCTCATCTACACGAAGAAAGTAGGCCGTAATAATTTTGTCTTCCCTCATTTTCAACTGCTCAAATTGTCCTTTGAAGGTATGAAGCTTAGCCTCTTTGATTTGCTTATCCCCTTCATATATGCTTTGAATCTTGTCCCAAACATTTTTTGCAGGTTTACAATGCATCACTTTAACATAAACTGAATTTTTTGGACCACTAAAAATAGCATTACCAGCTTTTGCATTGTTATCGTAGAGTTTCTTACCAACATTAACTATTGGAGGAGTATGAGGTGTAGTGTATCCACTTTCTACAAAGTTCCAAACATCAAATCCTTGTGCTTTCCCAAATGTTATCGAACCTTCCACTCCAAAATGCATATTTCTATCTGTCAAACAATGGATTTCCATTTTTGGTGCAATCCATGATCTACCTTCCAATGGTTAGATTGTTGCGAGGACACCTTCTTTGATACCAATTGTTGAAAATAATGAGAGGGGGTGAATCAATATTTCACTTCAATTAATTTATTATGCACTTACAAAGCATTAAATATCATTATCATCAAAACATATCACAAAATCGACATCACATCACATGAAATACACAAGAAATTTTATGTGGAAATCCAATGCGGGAGAAAACCAAAGAATGATTTCTAATACATATGAAGAGTACAATAATTTATTAACATTTACTAAAGGGATAAACAATCCCCTAGTACTCTATTAGAAAATCATTCAATTTTATCAGGAAGCACCAACTCCTTGAAAGGATGCACTAACACACTAGTTTACCAGCATCAACTGAAAGGATGTAACAACAACCTGCTAGTGTCAATCTATTGCCCTATAGCCACCTTTCCACTGTGAAGTATTCTCAAGCACCAACTTGAAGCAAAATTTAATCTCTGCCTTGCACCACCCTACCACACTTAAATGAAAGATAGAAGAATAAATTGTGGGCTCCCGTATGAGGGATAATGACCCACTTACAATAGCATTCAAGGATACTTCACTATTTTCCTTGTTGATATATGCCCAAATCATAGTATTCTAGTTTGTTGATTAATTTTGACTACTATATATTTAAATTTTACTTATTTGACCCTTTTAATGAAACTTATCAAGCATTCACCTTATCCATTGCACAATACGGTACCGACAATTTATAAAAGAAAGCTCATACCTCAAATATTTATGTCAGTTTGGAAGAGGTCTACTCATCATGATATAGTAAAAGATAGGCCTTGATCATGAAACCACTATGTATGCTTACTTGTCACTTTCTTGCTTTAGATATGTCTAGAGTTCTACCCTTGGAAGTGACCTAACACCAACCTTAATCGAACCTTGGAAAAAAATTAAAAAGTCTCCAAACTACCCTTACCTCGACTCTTTACATATGCGGTCGTGCTTCCTTTCTTCTGTGGCTAGAATAGGCCTATTCGACCTTCTCCTTGCGACCCAGATAAACAAAAAATCAAGCTTATTTTTTTCCCTAGGCAGGTCCAAAATTGAACATCTACTATGGCCTAGATAGGCCCAAACTCGACCTTCTCATATGGCCAGATTAGGCCCAATTCAACCTCTCTACGGTCTCAACAAGCTTCACTTCAGCGTTCTCCTACAACCTAAACATGCCTATTTTTTCCCTTAGTCTTTGTGTCTTCCACATGGCTAATTCAAGCCTTTCTATGCGGCTTACACATGGCTAATTTGACCCTATAATAGACGTCTTGCTGTGGATAGAACAACCCTAACTCAAGCCTTCGACAATAGCTCAAACTTGATCTCAAATAGCCCTCACAACAAATATAAAATTATCCTTATTCACCTCAGATGAGCATAAGATCAGGCCTTAGATCGGCCTCAAAAACTTCAGATTAGCCCAATGATTCACCATATTAAAAATGAAAACCAAAACAGTAAGAAATATGGTCTCTCCTCCAGATAAGTAATTATGGCCTTGGCATCAAAATTATCAAAACAAATTACTTGAAATAATGATGCAAGATTGATACTTTTTAAGGAACATGGATGCCCTATATATACTTTTTAAAGGGGGCTAAAAGGAGGGTCAACCTTCCCTAAAACACCCTTAAAATATGAAGCCGACCTAATGGTAAAAAATAAAATTTAAATTTATAATTTTAATTTTATGGGACCGACCTCAAATCCCCTTTTTAGGACCATTTTCAAAACGTAAAATCATTTTTTGAGGACTAAATTGGTCAAATTTTTGTAACTTATGGGACTCATAATATTTCCATTAAATTTCAAGACAAAAGTTGGACCAAAACATCAATCATTTGGGACACCTTGACCATGACTTTCAAGTTTCATCTTTAGGAGGGAATATCTCCTCATCCGTGAGCAGTTATGTGGCATGCCATGTACCATTGGAATCAACATGATGAGTAATATCATATGATGATAGTATAACATGCATTCTCACAATCATATACCATAACAACAATAGGGAAAGTGGGGGTTCCTCTGGATTTTGCTGAAGTTGACATCAATGACAACCAATTTTCAACATTGTCTACCACCATCCACCATCTCATTTCCTACTTTGTTTCTGCTATGCATTGAGGTTATCATACAACTTGTCCAACAAATATTCTAACCATTGATTCAATCCATAAGCATGCGTACATTTAAGGAACTAGGCTTGTATTTTCAAAAATAGGATCTCTATTCAACATTGCTTCCAAGAAGTCACTACAGGTGTGAAGGATTGAACAAGGGATTCACTAATGGCAGTATCAGAGATGGTTTCACTGAAGAAATGCACTGAAGGCATTGAGAAAAAGAGTTTTCCAGTTGAATCAAGGGGTGGTTTGCAGGTCACATGTTTGAAGAAGTTCTAGTGTGGTGACAAGGGATTTGAGGACCTAGATATGAGTTTAAGGGCTATTCATTTTAGGTTTTTGATGAAAGGGATGATGAATTTCAAAAGGTTCCTATTTGAGGGTTTGAAGTGGCGAGGGTTTGTGTATATTTATGTGAGGAAGAACTGTGCATGTGGTCTGCAGTTTAATGATGTTGTTATCTGGGTGGAGAGTAGGGTTGCGAGGTCAATTTCATTTAAGGATCAGGATGTAGTGATGGGGATTATGATGCTGTTGAGAGAGCTTTAGGGTTTGGGAATTCAGTGTGATGATTTCCGGGACAACATGTTGAGGGTTTGAGTCCATGACAAGGACGGGGGTTTTGTGGGAATTATGAACAATAGAAGAAGCCACAACAACAGTAAGAGGAGTATGATTACCACAAGTTCAAGCAACATATGAAATATTATTGCTTCTACCCATACAATTGAGAGGTCTTGGTCCTATAGAGTATGCTAGGACTCTTGGCGGTTATGAGACTGGCGCGCCTAGTGGCTACTTTCATGGAGGTCTTCTTGGCTATGGAGGAGGGTTCTATGGCACTCCTGGGTGTCTGGGCCATTGTGGTCCAGAGCTGGTAACTTCTCAACCTTCTTGGTTGCAATGGACCTGCATGATAATCTCCAGGATTTTTTCCGGTCAAGTATCTTCCAACATTTGTTGTTTTCCTTGACTAGTTAAAGTATCTTCCAGTTTGTTTTCTTGTTGGTCAGATTATCTTCTATTATTGACATTGTAATGAGTGGTTTCCCGCTGTCAGGATATGAATGGTTCTCCCTATGGGTTCCTTTGTTGGGCCTACATGCCTTGTCAATTGTATTGCTTACATAGTTTTTGGTGCCCTTGGGCTTGTTGTTAAGTTTTTTTTTTTTTTTTTAAGATGTTGAATACCAGTCATATTTTATATGGGGTATACTGGAACATATGCTATATGGATGATTTATGTAAACATATTTTTATTTAATAGAAAGTTGTTGTTTTTTTCGTACTTCGCAAAAAAAAATTGACCTATATGTTACCTTACATCAGTTTGTACCCTGATTTAAAAAAAAATTGTACAACCATTGTCTTAATCTGTATTGTTTGTATATCATTGGTTATTCTATTCAATTGTAGTCACATAAAAATCAATAGGTATCCATATGTACGATCGTAATTAATTTGTTTGTACCAACACATTGTCGTGTTTGTATAGTGAAATCATATCACTGTGTTTATCTCTCAGTTTGTATGATAATGACTACTGTATTTTTGTGGGTGCACAATTATTTAGTGGAATGATTGAAATAATAAAGTGACAATAAATAAATAAATTTCAAATTAAAAAGAATTATTATGTAATTTCTAAAATTTCATTTAAATTAAAAAATAAAAATAAATTAAGAGATAAATAAAAGGAGTACTATTCATCACCTTTTTTATTCCTTAGTTTCAACTCAACGGAAATTGATATAAAAGTTTATATAAAATAATAAAAATGACAATAATAAATCTAATTAATAAACCTTTCTATATAAGTAAAGAAAAGAATGAGCCTGGAGTATGTCCTAAATTTTTTTCTCCTTTGCTAAGAGCTCGTCTTCCTCGAATGTAAGGAAACAAGTTAATGGCCCAAGACCTAGAGACATTTGGGGGGGGGGGGGGTGTGAAAACTTAACTCTTTATAGATCACCAACAGATAATTCTAGGTGGCGTGGTTGTAAAATAAAATCAAAATCAATAATACTATCATTAGAAGACTTCAAATATATCTTGAAAGTGATGCTTCAAGAAAATCAAAAGTCAATATTAAGGATGTAGAAAAAAAATGATGAAATTATCTTGGATAAAAAAAGGAATTTTCTTGCTTAAAAATAGTGGTAAGAAATTACTTGCACAAGACAATAATCCAAGGCTATGAAGCAATCATTGGAAAACAAAATACAACAATTTATCAAGAAGAAAGTATCAAAATCTTCATTCGTGGAAATTAAAATTGAATAAAAGGGAACAAATATTGATCTCGTGAACCTCACAACTAAATCAAATCCAAACCTATTTCAAGTAAAGACATACTTAGAGGTCGTAGTTCAAATGATAAAAATTCCAAGAGGAAATCTAGTAATCAAACTAGCAACACTAGTACACAAAGAAGATCATATGTCAAACATAAGTAAAGAAAACACTACAA
This sequence comes from Pinus taeda, assembly GCA_000404065.3. Lineage (NCBI taxonomy): Eukaryota > Viridiplantae > Streptophyta > Pinopsida > Pinales > Pinaceae > Pinus > Pinus taeda. The sequence continues at coordinate 332,118 of APFE031597328.1, forward strand.
GTACGTTAAAATAAAATTAGGACATAAGAAATCCTTATCAACACCCAAATTATCATAGAAGACATCTCAACCAATCAACAAATCCATATCACTCAGGACAAAAAAACTAGTTTAAGTTCCAAAGAATATTTATGCCAACACAATTAAGTATTATGATAACAATTCATCTTTGAAAACTTATCAGCGCAAAGTTCCACATAATATTGATTTCAGATGGTTAGATCATTTCATAGTCCGAAAATTCTGTACCACAATTAGAAATTCATTTCATCTTGTATCATTGAAGATGACAACTCTAATAAGTCCAGAATATGTGAATAGATTACAATACAAAGAAAAATATAACACACCTTTTCATCCATATGCTTTGAGGACAAAGAATTCGTAAAAGGGAAGACAATGTTATGAATATGAATATGGAATAATACAATTAGTAAATAAAATAAATAATAATAATTAATAATTATGAAAGGACATATCTCAAAATACATACATTTTACAAAAGGGTACCCTTGCCTAAATTTTTATGGGCCCATCATTGTATTCAATCATATCATTTTTGTGCTCAAAACATTTATATGTAAATATTATTTATCCTATGATGGGTATTCTCATATTCAAGATATTCTAAATATTTTGTGGGATAACAAACTTTGTCTGTATCAACAACAAAAATAAGCATCAATGCAAAACAACTCCTTAGTTATTTCTCATGAGGAATTTTCCCACATGCATGAATAATATGAGCTTATTATCATTATCATCCACATTTACATCCATTTGCAAACATGGTTTGTTAATTAACATTTATATTTCTAGATTCACACATCAAATTTACAAATAGAGAGCATCACACAAAGATAATTATGAACACTTACCTTTTGTCCAAGATGGTCTATTTTTCATCCAATTGTAGACATATAATTCTAGTGGCCATCCCCAAGTTGGGTTATGAGTCCACCAGGGAAAAATAACAACCCTCATCTTACAATTCACTCAACTCCCAAACCTAAATTCTCTCATGGAACAACTATATACTCGTTATATAGCTCTCAAAGCATCTCCTCCAACCATCAAATCACCCTAAGCCTCTCTCCTATTGCCCCACACAATATGGGGAGGTTTTTATGAGTGTTTGTTAAATACTACCTATGGGATCTTCCCTTGTATTTCTCTTTAGTTCAGGTAGAATGATTCCACTCCATTTATTTCCTTCTAGGAATACCATGGAAGAATAAAGATTGGTTTTCAAGAAGAGAATGAGTATCAATAACTAGTGGTTGAGGTATTTCTATCTTGCCTAACCTCGATGCACATCAACCCAAGCTTGAAAAATTATTCCAAATAGTCTGTTTCCTAATGGGTTATCTTGAAATTTGGACAATGATTACAATGGGGAATGTAACTATAGAATTCATGTGTTCTCCTCTCCCCTTCCCATGCAATGTGGATGAATGAATTTATGAATGATAATGGTAGATTCTAAAAAATATAATCAATTGTTTCCCTTTAGGTAGCTGAATGAATCATGTGCATTATATTATGTGACATAGAGGTTTTTTCATTCAATATCCATGCATTCAAGGTTGGCTCTCATTCTGAAGGGTGATAGATAAATCAAATTAAAGGCATAATATGGCCAAGTCAAAAGCACTAATGTTGATAATTGGAAATACCATTACATATTATGTTTATTAATGATATTATAAGAAGGTTGTTGTCTTGGCCCACATGGCCCAACTCTTGTATTTGTAATCTTGCATATACAATTAGACATAATCTGGGCCAATATATTCCAAGGGTCCAAGTGAAAATATTATGTTCACTTTCCCCTTGGAATCACATTGTCCTTGTTCTTTCTTTCTGACAATGTCGTTTTTAATTTTTCAATTTCATTTCCATTCTTCCCTTTCCCATGCTACAATTTGTTTCTTTTGGCTTCTTAGACAATAATCTACCACTTTTTTTCTTGTTCATTGGAAATGCTTCTAGAGCCTTTAACATTTTATCCTACCTACAACAAACATCAAGGGGAAACATGCTTGCCATATCCATTTCTAGGTAACATTTATTTAGTTGCATGAATTCCAATTCATATTTGAATCACACATATTCATCGCACAAGATATAGTAGGCAATAAAAACCCAATTCTTATCTTTATAAATATATGCTTGCTTCACGTGGCTATCATGAATTATATTCAACTCAATGTCATTTTTGTCACATCCAAAATATAATGCTTGTTGATTTAAGTCAACATATGGCATGCATCTCACACAGTGGAGTCATTCAAGTCCCCTCTTCCTTGAAACTACTCACCATTATAGGGTCAATTATCCATTATCTTTGAAACAATCCCTTAGGTGATCCATCATTACCAAGATTTTCCCATGCGAGAAGAGCACAAACTTTCAAAAGTTTCAGTGTCAAAGCATCACATTTCCAAACTCAAAACAATCATTAGTTCAGGGTGATAAATAAATAAAACAATGTTACAGTGTCATAAAAAAAACTTCCTCCTAATTCTCTCAAGCTTATAGAAATCATTAGTGGTCCCCACTCGACATGTCTACAATCTCAACTATATCATATACATACAATGATTGCGAGGTATCATAATCAACTTCCAATTTAAAACCTTAAATTTGTTCATTACAAATAAATCATATTCAATTGTAATGAGATCCTTCTCATACAATAGCATTTGATGTTCATTATGGGCTTACTTTTATTGCCATGTCCAAAACATTCTACTCCTTGTCATGGTTTTCTTGAATTATTATAATTTAATGAATTATCATGAGAATTCATGCATATCATTCCATTGCCACATTTAGAACAACATATACAATGATATTGAAATTATAATGTCAATGGTTTAATTATCCAATGTTAACATTTTTTATTACAATGCAATATTGTTCATATCTACATTATCAACACATACATGAATTATTAGCATATTCCAACAAACTAGAAATTACTATCGCAATCATTAGGTCCACTTAATGCACACTAGCATTACGTTGAAGACTGCATCATCATGTTGTGTACTTTGTCATTCCCAATGCTTTTATATTGAGAAAATTGGGCACCTCCCTAGTCACCTTGTTTGTCACAAGGAATTGTAGGGAACGTGCCCTAGAGTGGGCATCCAATCATCCTCTTTAGTGAGATGTTGTAGTAGGTGGAGAGTCACTTTAGATGAAATTAAGTGCACATCTAGACAATTCTATAATCATGTTTTCCCTAAAGTATGCAAGATTATTGAAGCATTGGTGATGGCTAGTCACATGAACTAGGCTTCACCCATCTAGGATGTGTAGTAGAAAATCATGGTGGATTCCTTTGGTGAAAATGTGTTCTAGCCTAATGTTTTAGTGGTGTGAAGTGGTTCACTAGGCAAGACCCCATAATAAAGTGCTCCTTGGAATGACATCTTGGATGATCACTTTTGATTAGTGATTTGATAGATGCATTATGTATTTGTAGTGTCTGGGCACCCCATAGATCTCAAGGATGAAGATATGTATGGGAGTTAAATTTTCCAACAAGTGGCATTGTCACACCCGTTGATCTATTGGTGTAAGATTAATATGTTCTATAAATGCCTTGAACATGTGACAATTTGGTTGAAAAAGCACTCCAAAGTTTGGTGAATCATGCAATCTCAATGGAGTGCAGGAATCTACTCAAGTTGTAAACATATGGAATTTGAGGTTGATCACTTAAGTTATGGGTGAAGGTGATCAAGTGACTAAAGTTCCATTCAAGAAGTTTACGTTTTCCAAGGGTAGGCATGAGAGGGAATGCAGGTGGAAGATTGTTCCTAGTGCAAAATTAGAGTTAGAGTTGAAGTATTGGAAGTGGATGATGTCGTATTTATCAAAGTTCGTAAAGGCATGAATGACCAAGGCTAGATGTGGCATTACAGGGAAAAAAATTCTAATTAAAAGATAGAAGGTTGTCTATGGTGGACAACAAGGTCAATGATTGAAGTTTCATTGTCATGAATAAGATCAAGATTGTAGTAGGTAGACTTGCAAGTGTTGCAAGTGACTTCTGATATTTTAAATGTACGTATAGTAGTGTTGGTTTGGACAAACTTGATTTTGTAAAGACTTGGTTGTATGATTGTACAATAAAATTTTAGGTTCCTTGCTTGGGAACCACCTTACATGTTGATGTGTTATGGGTGCATGGTTGAATAAATGGTTGAGTGTTGAACTCTATTTACTTGGGATGTGTTAGAAGGCATGGTTGATTGAGGTCTCTCATGTGTATTGGTTGGTTGTATAACTACTAATGGAGGGTTGGGTCTTGTTTGAGGAGACATACTCTAGTTTCATTTAGCTAAAAGTGACCAAATCACTAGCATTATTGCAAGTTAGATCCCCAATTCTGAAAAATAGGAAAGACATTGTGGGTGAACTCTATGGTAGTGATAGGTCGTATTAGAGAAATACCACCATTTATTTAGGATAAATTAGGTGGTATCAATACAAAATTAAGTTCTCTTGCCACATTTTAAGAGAAAATAGAGGATCATGGAGCTATTTTGAAGAAATTTGTTATATTTTTTTATCATTATCCCTTTCATGGGTGGAAATTTCATGCATTTGGGTAATTAATGCAAAAATGAAATTTCACCTTCTTTCTAGAAGGTTTTTCTTATCCAAGCCCTATAATTTTTAACCTTCATGGCTAACATATAGTAAAAAATAGTGGAAATATTAAAATAATTATCTTCAAACAACCCCAAACCTTTTGACAATTCAAGGAGAATAAATACCAAAGAAAGAAATAACTTTTATCCCCTTCTAGGGAAACTTATCAACCAAATCATTTCTAAAAATGCAAAACAACAATGATTACAATAGTAAAATCAACCCCTTATATTCTTCCTAATATATCAAATCACTTTGAAATTTGCCTTTATGTCCAATTTGCAGGTCATAAATGGCTGTAAATATCAAAGCATAAACATCATTTATAGTTGAAATTAAAATATGAAAATGACACAATATGCAGACATATTGAACTTCATATATATGCTCAAGATGAAGTATATGTAAATCAAAGCCTTTTCTCAAGGTATTGATGTGTTTTCATGTCACACATCAACTAGAATGATTTTGGTTCATACTTGAACCTACATCCATCTATATATATGCTCAAGATGAAGTATATGTAAATCAAAGCCTTTTCTCAAGGTATTGATGTGTTTTCATGTCACACATCAACTAGAATGATTTTGGTTCATACTTGAACCTACATCCATCTAGATGGTGTTGGAGAATGAAGTAAAGAAACTATTAATTCAATTTCTTCTTATACTTAATAATTGCTTGTGAAATTTAGTTATCTTCGTGTGTTTGTTTATTAAATCTTTTGATCAAACAATTATCAAGAGAAAAATATTAAATACAAAGGGAACAAGTATTAGGCTCCAAGCTAGGGAAAAATGCCTTCAAGGGGTAAACATAGAAATAATCTCTTCTCTTCTTGTATAATCTGCTTCAAATGAGAAACCAAGACCCAAAACCCTATACAATGCAATAGCACATAAACCCTAGTTCACTTTGCATGTGTGAGTAGAAAAGTCCAAGTTTAAATCTCTTTCCTTCACTATGGTTTCCTACTTTGCTTCGAGTTATTTTGGTTTCAAACCTTTACCTTCTTGCAAAAAAATTCGGACTTGCAACTAGATCTAAAATCTCAGCCTTTGTAGCAACAACATAAACCCTAACCTTCACATGTGTGAGAGAATAAGGCCCAAAAACATATCTTCTTTACTTCTTTCTTTCTTGACCCTCGCTCTATCTTATTTTATGTTTCTTGCTTCATATCGAACTTGTTTCTTGAGATGATCCAATTAATACCAAATGATGATGAGTTTTCTTGTATTTATAGTTTTTCCATGAGGTCAAATACCCCTTTCTAGGTCGACTTGTCACTGTTAGGTCTGGCTTGTGCTTGGAGGCTCATAGGACTTTCTAGACTCAAAATCAATATCCTTTAAATGTTATAACTTGCCCAATAGGGTCCTACACAATTGACAAGGACTTTATTGACTCAAGAAAAATATTCTTTTTGACATGACAAACCCTAGAAGCATGAAGAACATGATTGACCTAGATTGACCAACAAATGCATCATGAAACAAATGCTTGAAATATTTTTCTTTCTTCTTTTTCATGTAACATAAGATATAGATAATGACATGAGTACATTGAAAATTATGAAGACCGAAACTAGTTACATTTTCCAACACTCCCTCTTATCTAGGGGGGTATTAATAATTGTACAAATGGTACAAAGATATTCTCAAACTAAAGAGTTCTCATAAGAAGAGACAGATTGGTAAGCCATCTTTAAGCATCATCATCATGATCCACATTGTCAACATAGTAAGGCCTGAAATTGACAATCTCTTTCTTATACAAGAGCATAATGCCAGGAGGCTTTATGTGAGATACCACACTACCTCTACAAGGTACAGACCCCATCCAGATGTTCACTAGGCATGTCATTTTACAACTATTCTTGTCTTAGATTCCTAATCCTCAAAGAATATCGATCCTCTTCGACCACTCTTGTCATGGATATCTATCCAATCCTCGAAGAGTGTAAGTCCAATTCCCATATTTTATTCTTTATCCTCAAGTAAATGAAAAATTCTTATCGAATCCTCCATCCAGTATTCTTTCTCCATGGCCTTCGCTTAGACGTACGACTGTTATCCCTGGGCTAGTGCATGACACATGAAGAAGAGAATACAAACGTGATGTTTAGAATCACTCCCTCTCAACCAGAGATAAGATCCCTATTCCCACTTGATTTAGGGAATAAATCATTTCCCCTTCACAAATATTAAGGAGACTTCATAGCCCCTCTAAAGTATAAAGGAGATTATTTCACTTCCTTTCAATTAGGAAGTCATAACCACAAGCTATATAGCTTGTTTCCATAAGTGTATCAACTACTGTTCTTCGTGGAGATAGATGCATGGCTCCTTCTTTCCTTTGTATATCATCATATTGAGGTTCCTTTCTTTCTAGATGTTGTAGAGCCATATTCTATCTTCAATCTTGTGATAAGATTCAAACCAACAATATTTCATATCACTTTCCTCTAGTCATCATCAATGAAGGGATTATATTGAACCTTATAAAACTTCAAGCTAGTCATAGCTTCCTCTAAATATAAAAGTGATATTTGTTGATGTAGGAACATGGAAATCAAGTTATCTTCTTACATTTATGCCTTCCAATTTCAAGATGATGAGATAAACATCTCAATCCTTTAAAGATTAGTTAAAACAATATCACAATTCATATCTTCTTTGAATCGAATTTTAACATTGACAGTTGAACTTGCCTCAACTGTCATTATGTATTTCTACAACATCCTTCCAAGTAGGAAACAATATGTCAATCAGATAACCAAGATATTAAATATCATAATTACCTTATCATGATGGCCCTTTCATCAAGTTATTTCCTTATTAATACCCTTTGAGATCAACATCCTTTCATATGATCCATCTACACATTGTGCAAGAATCCTTCTCCATGCATCTATTTTTAATCGATTTTTCCATGGATCAAACTAATTTTTAAGCTACAAAATCTTCCTTGGAGTTGTTATTGTTAACTCTCTTTCTTTCTTCCGGAGACTATACTTTATCTTGATCAACATTGTTATATTTATGCCATGCAATCTTGTGAGAGAGTCTCGATCTTCATCCATTCCAAAGTATGCCAAATTTCTTCTTTCAAGCATCACACATCCATATGAAAGACTTACTAAGAACACTTTTATATCTTACTCTTTCTACAATATTCTTGTAGATATGAACCTTACCCCAGAGAAGAATTACTTAAAATATGCATACCTTTGCTTCCATACAATCATCTAGCCATCCTTTTTTGAACGAAATTGCTTCTTGTACCTGTCGAAGATAGGTTCCTTTTCCCAGGAGTAAAAATACTTTCATTATGTCCTTCACACTGCAACTTGACCATCTTCATTCCTTCATCCTTCAGAAGTATTGTTTCCATACTAGATGGAATATATACTAGTCATATCATAATTCTCTGTCCAAGAACCTTCCAGAATGATGGTTCTATATGATCTTGATGACCCCTCTTCGCAAAATGACTACCTCTAACATGATTCTTTAAAATTTGTGGATGAACAATAATATGTTATATGGTTCTGATCATCTCATTATTTTTAAACTAGATGATCTTTCCCAAAGTAATTAATCAAGTATATTTTAATTTCTCCACTATCATATGCTTCTATCTATGATGCCATGCTTTTACGAAAATCAAGACTTCTTCTAGAGAATTCAACAATGCATGCTACTCTAGTTTCTACTTAATAAAAGAAAGAAAAATTTCATAAAGAACCTGATGTAGATGGAGCTTCCTTCAATAGAAAATATCCTTGGGATATTATACTTTCGACTTCTTCTTAGGTTCTCCCTTTTATTTAGATATATGGGCTACACTTCTTTCCTTTCTTTTTTTATATTTCTTGTTTGGACAATCCCTCTTAAAGTGTGCATACTCATTGCATCCAAAGCATTGAATCTTGGTCATATCTGTCTTTATTTTGGACTTTCCAAACTTCCCTTTCTTCAAATTCTTTGACCTTGCATTAAGGCTTGAGAATTTTGATTTTATATAGTGTTATCCTTTACCTTGATCCTGGATTCTTCCAAGTTACATTGAGCCTATAACTCATTAAATAGTGTAGTATCCTTCTTAGAGTAGATACTAGTTGCAAAACTTCTCCAATCAGGTGGCAAAGCATTTAATGCACAAATGGTCATTTAAAAGTCAGAAATAATTTCCCCAAGCCCTTGCAATTGATCCCTTATTTGTGATATCTTCATGGGATATGTGGGCATGAATTCATCCTTTGACTTCTTATTCTATACAGTTGATTCCTCAAGGAAATATTTTGACCTGATGTACTTATAGAGTGAAATTTTACCAACTCACCATACATAGCCTTGGATGTATTCAAATCAACAAAAAAGGGAACAAGATAATCTTTTCTAGATTCAACACTGATTCTTTGTTCCCTCACTCCTCCCTTCTTGTATTTTGCTAACTCATGAGTCTTCTATTTGACTAGTACAACTACTTCACCAAGGACATATTCCACGACTTCATTTTTTGCGAGTTCCAATTCAATCCTCTTCTTCCATGCAAGGAAGTTTTCTGATCCAACAAGCTTGTTGTTTTCCTTGAAAAATGTAGCCATATGATCTGCATATTGAGACATAGAAAAAAATATGATACTTGTCCACCAAAAGTCCTTTTCTTGATGGTGTCTCCAACTATCTTGATGCTTTTCAAGTCCTTCAGAGAGACTTCAACAATGCCTTAGAATTATGACTTGTAAGATGCCTTCAATAATGTATTCAAATAGACCCAAGATTCTTTAATGCTTCCCTTTCTCCTCGATGATTCATTTAGAGAATCTTAAACAAAATATTGTCCTTTCTTCCTTCCTTCAACGAGAGCTTTATCCTTCTTGATATGATGAAATCCTTGATGTAGTGACATTCCTTCTAGGTCAATAGGTCTTCTTCTCCTTTCCTTGTGTCCTTTTGCGAATGAATACCCTTGACAAGCACATCCTTCTTATGTCAACAAGATGATGTTCCAATTACCTTATTTTTGTTCACCTTAGCTTTGATACCATGATGGAGAATTTAGTAGGACAACTATTGATTCAATTTATCCTTAACCTTAATAATTTATTGTGAATTTTAGTTATCTTCTTGTGTTTCTTTATTAAATCTTTTCATCAAACAATTGTCAATAGAAAAATAGTAAAGACAATGGACACAAATATTAGGCTTCAAGCCAGGGAAAAATCCCTTCAAGGGGAAAACCTAGAAACAATCTATTATCTTCTTGTAGAATCTACTTCAAATGAGAAAACCAAGACCCAAAACCCTGTGACCAAGTCCTTCCCCAAGCACCAAGTCATCCCCTCAATAAAGCCCTTGCAATTAATCAAAGTCTTCCAAAGATAACAAGAGTCAACGTCCTTCAAAATAACCCTAATCTATTATTTGTCCTTGCAATTTAGATATGCAATTCGACTTGCAACTCTTCGGCCCTGCAGTAGCACATAAACCCTTGTTCACTTCAAACATGTGAGCATAAAATTCCAAATTTTAATCTCTTTCCTTCGCTAGGGTTTCCTCCTTTACTTCTAGTATTTTTGGCTTCAAATCTTGACCTTCTTGCACAAAACTTCAGATCTGCAACTAGATCTAAAATCCCGACCTTTGTAGTAGCAACATAATCCATAACCTTCACAAGTGTGAGAGAATAAGGTCCAAAAACAAATCTTATTGACTTCTTGTTACGTCCTTGATCTTCACTCTAGCTTGTTTTACGTTTCTTGCTTCAGATTGAACTTCTTTCTTGAGATGATCGAATTCATACAAAATGAGGTCAAATATGCTTATATTTATGGATTATCCATGAGGTTAAATACCCCTTTCCAGGCTGACTTATCACTTCCAGGGCTGACTTATAATTGGAGGCTCATAGGGATTTCTAGACTCAAAATCAATATATTTTGCATGCTACAACTTGTCCAATAAGGTCTTACACAATTGAAAAGGACTCTATTGACTCAAGAAAAATATTCTTTTGAAATTAAAAAACCTAGAAGAATGAAGAACATGCTTTACCTAGATTGACCAACAAAATGGAGGCATTCATAAATATACAACCGTACAATGATATTCTCAAACTGAAGAGTTCTCTTAAGAAGAGACATATTTGTATTCCATCTTTAAGCATCATCATCGTGACCAACATTGTCAACATAGTAAGACCTTAATTTGACAAGCTCTTTCCTAAACAAGAACATAATGCTGGGAGGCTTTATGTGAGATACCACACTACTTCTACAAGGTACATACCCCATCTATATTTTCACTAGGTATGTCCTTTTAGGACTATTCTTGTATTGGATTCTTAGTCCTCAAAGAATATCAATCCTCTTCAAACACTATTATCTTAGATACTAGTCCAATTCTCAAAGAGTGTCAGTCCACTTCTTATCTTGGATTCTTTATCCTCAAGGAAATCACATATGCTTATCCAATCCACCAATCTTTCTCCATGGCCTTCACTTAGACATACGACTGTTAGTCCTGGCCGAGTGCATGAAACATGAAGAATATAATACAAATGTGATGTTTAACATCAACTACCTATTCTTCATGGAGATAACTTCATGGCTCCTTCTTTAATTTATATCTCATAATATTGAGATTTATTTCTTTCTAGATGTTGTAGAGACATCTTCTCCCTTCAATCTTATGACAAGATTTAGACCATCAATCTTTCATATCACTTTCCTCTAGTCATCATCAATGAAGGCATTATATTGAGCCTTATAAAACTTCAAGCTAGTCATAGCTCCCTATAAATATGAAAGTGATATTTTTTGATGTAGGATCATGAACATTATGTTATATTATTACATTTCTACCTTCCAATTTCAAGATTATGATATAAAAATCTCAATCCCTTAAAGATTACCAAAAATTGTCACTCAATTCATATGTTCTTTTAATCAAGTTTTAACATTGACAGTTGAACTTGCTTCAATTTTCATTATGTATTTTTGTAACATCCTTCCAGGTAGAAAAATAATATGTCAATCAGATAACCAAAATATTAAATATCATAGTGACCCTTTCATTCAAGTATTTTCTTACTAGCACCCTTTAAGATCAACATCCTTTTGTATGGTCCATCTCCACATTGTGCAAGAATATTTCTCCATGCATCCATTTTTAATCAATGTTCCCATGGATCAAAATGATTTGTAAGCTACAAAATCTTCCTTGGAGTTGTTATTGTTGAATCTCTTTCTTTCCTGTCGAGACTATACTTGATGCTGATCAACATTGTTATATTTATGCCATGCAATCTTGTGAGAGAGTCTTTATTTTTATCCATTCCAAAGTATGTCAAATTTCTTCTTTCGAGCATAATGCGGCCATATGGAAGAATTACCAAGCACACTTTTATATCTAACACTTTCTGCAAGATTCTTGTAGATATGAACCTTAACCTAGAGAAGAGTTACTTAAAATATGCATACCTTTGCTTCCATACAATAATATAGCCATCCTGTCTTGAAGAAGCTTACTTCTTGTATCTGTCAAAGATAGGTTCCATTTCCTAGGAGTAAAAATACTTTCATGATGTCCTTCACACTACAACTTGATCATCTTCATTCCTTCATCCTTCAAAATTATTGTTTCTATACTAGATGAAATATATACTAGTCATATCATAATTCTATTTCGAAGAACCTTCTAGAATGATGGTTCTTATAGGATATTGATGATCCCCCTTTGCAAAATGACTACCTCTAACATGATGTTAGAAAATGCTTGGATGAACAATAATATGCAATAGGGTTCCAATCTTCTCATTCTTTTTAAACTAGATGATCTTTCCCAAAGTAATTGATCAAATAGATTTTAATTTCTCCACTATCATATGCTTGTATCTATGACGCCATGCTTTTACAAAAATTAAGACTTCTACTAGAGAATGCAAAAATGCATGCTACTCTAGTTTCTACCTAATAAAATAAAGACAAAATTCATAAAGAAATTGATGTAGATAGATCTTCCTTCAATAGTAAAGATCCTTGGGATCTTCTCCTTTCAGCTTCTTCTCAGGTTATCCCTTTTCTTCAACTATATGGGCTACACTTATTTCCTTTATTTTGTTATCTTTATTGTTTGGAAAATCCCCCTTAAAGTGTCCATACTCATTTCATCCAAACAATTGAATCTTGGACATATATGTATTTCTTTTAGACTTTCCAAAATTCCCTTTCTTCAACTTCTTAAACCTTGCAATAAAGGCTTGAGAATTTTCATTTGATTCAGTGTCATCCTTTTCCTTCATCCTGGATTATTCCAAGATACATTGATCCCATAACTCATACTTCTTAGATAAGATACTAGTTGTAAAATTGCTCCAATAAGGTGGCAAATCATTTAATACACAAATGGCCATTTTAGAGTCGAAAACAATTTCCCCAAGCCCTTCCAATTGATCCCTTATTTGTGAGATCTTCATGAGATAAGTGGCCACGTCTTCATCCTTTGACTTCCTTATTCTATATAGTTGATTCCTCAAGGAAATAATTCCACTAGAGAATGCAACAATGCATACTACTCTAGTTTCCACTTAATAGAAGAAAGACAAATTTCATAAAGAACCTGATGTAGATGTAGCTTCCTTCAATAGTAAATATCCTTGGGATCTTCTCCTTTCGGCTTCTCCTCAGGTTCTATCTTTTCTTTAGTTATATGGGCTACACTTCTTTCCTTTCTTTTGTTATATTTCTTGTTTGGGCAACCCCTCTTAAAGTGTCCATACTCATTGCATCCAAAGCATTGAATCTTAGACATATCTGTCTTTCTTTTAGACTTTCCAAAATTCCCTTTCTTCAACTTCTTGGACCTTGCAATAAAGGCTTGAGAATTTTCATTTGATTCAGTGTCATCCTTTTCCTTTATCCCAGATACTTCCAAGATACATTGATCCCATATCTCATAAAATGGTATAATATCCTTCTTAGAGTAGATACTAGTTGCAAAATTACTCCAATAAAGTGGCAAAGAATTTAATACACAAATGGTCATTTTAGAGTCGGAAACAGTTTCCCCAAGCCCTTGCAATTGATCCCTTATTTGTGAGATCTTCATGAGATAAGTGGCCATGTATTCATTCTTTGACTTCCTTATTCTATATAGTTGATTCCTCAAGGAAATGTTTTGACCTGATGTACTTATAGAGTACAATTTTACCAACTTATCATACATAGCCTTGGATGTATTCAAATCAACAACAAAAGGAGCAAGACGATCTTTTATAGATTCAACAACGATTATTTGTGCCCTTACTTCTACCTTCTTGTATTTTTCTAACTCTTGAGTCTTCTCTTTGTCTGGTACAACTACTTTACCAAGGACATATTCCATGACTACATTTTTTAAGTGCCAAGTTAATCCTCTTCTTCCATGCAAGGAAGTTTGATGATCCAATGAGCTTGTTTCTTTCCTTGCAAAATGTATCCACATGATCTGTAGATTGAGACATAGAAAACAATATGATACTTACTTGTCAACAAGAGTCCTTTTTCTTGATGGTGTCTCCAACTATCTTGATTCTTTTCAAGTACTTCAGGGAGACTTCAATGATGCCCTAGAATGATGGCTTCTAGTATGCCTTCAATAATGTTTTCAAATAGATCCTAGGATTCTTTGATGCTTCTTTTTCTCCTCGATGATGAACTTAAAGAATATTCAACAAAAGCTTGTCCTTCCTTCCTTCAATGAGAGCTTGATCCTTCCTGAAATGATGAAATCCTTGATGTAGTGACCTTCCTTCTAGGTCAATAGGTCTTCTTCTTCTTTCCTTGTGTACTTTTGCAAATGAATCCCCTTGACAAGCACTTCCTTCTTATTTCAACAAGATGATATTCCAATTACATTCTTTTTGTTCACCTTAGCTATGATACCATGTTGGAGAATGCAGTAGAGAAACCATTAATTCAATTTCTCCTTAACCTATAATTTCTTGTAAAATTTAATTATCTTCTTGTGTTTCTTTATTAAATATTATCATCAAACAATTATCAAAAGAAAAATAGTAAATACAATGGACACAAATATTAGGCTCCAAGATAGGGAAAACCCCTTCAAGGGGAAACCTAGAAAGAATCTCTTCTCTTCTTGTAGAATTTTATTCAAATGAGAAAACCAAGACCCAAAACCCTAGACCAAGTCCTCCTCCAAGCACCAAGTCAGCCCTCCATTAAATCCCTTAGAATTATTAAAAGTCTTCCATAGATAACAAGAGTCAATTTCCTTCAAACCAAGCCTAATCCAATAATCGACCCTAAAATTTGGAACTAAAACACGACTAGCAACTCTTCGGCCCTACAGTAGCATAGAAACCCTAGTTCACTTTGCACGTGTGAGCAAAAAAGTCTAAAATTCAGTCTCTTTCCTTTGGTAGGATTTACTCCTTTTCTTCTAGTCTTTTTGGCTTAAAATATTGAACTTCTTGCACAAAAATTTAGACCTGCAACTATATCTGAAATCTCAGCCTTTGTAGCAGCAACATAAACCCTAACCTTTGCATGTGTGAGAGAATAAGTCCCCAAAACAAATCTTCTTGAATTCTTCTTGCTTCCTTTACCTTCAATCTACCTTCTTTTATGTTTCTTGCTTTAGATCAAACTTATTTCTTGGGATGATAGAATTCATACCAAATGAGGTTGAATCTACTTGTATTTATATTTTTTCATGAGGTCAAATACTCCTTTCTATGTTGACTTATCACTGCCAGGGTTGACTTGTGCTTGGAGGCTCATAAGAATTTCTAGACTCAAAATTAATATCTTTTACATGTTACAGCTTGCCCAATAGGATCTTATACAACTGACAAGGACTCTATTGACTCAAGAAAATTATTCTTTTGACATGACGAACCCTAGAAGCATGAAGAACATGTTTGACTTGGATTGACCAACAAACTAGAGCATGAAACCCATGCTTGAAATGCTTTTCTTTCTTATTTTTCTTGTAACATATGATATACATAATGACATGAGTACATTGAAAATTATGAAGACTGAAACTAGTTACATTTTTCAATAGATGGAGATCAAAATTTGAATTATTGAAAGTGACAAATGACCTTCACTTATTTATCATGAAGACCCAAGCAATTTTTAATAATTCATAGTCAGTTTTAACATTTTATTGCTTTATCACACAAGGCCAATGGGGATTATTTATCTTTTATAAAGGATACTAAAAAGAAAATAAATTTGTTGTAATCATCTGTTCATTAGATAACCCTATGTCTTAGCTTCATCCAACACTTTACGGAATAAAAAAGGAAGTCATATGCTTTAGATATTTTTGATCCAAGAACCAAAAGAGTTAACTTACCTACATCCTCTTCATTTTGTCTTCTTCAATTATCTATTTCATCTATTTTCAATTCATCATTGTTATTTTCATTATTAATTTTCCATCCATTTTTATAATTTCAATTAAGTGATTATTTCAATGTGCAATTTCTCTGTCCTACTCTTATTAGTTAACCATTTTTATTTAGTCATTTAACTGTTTTTACTTAACCTTTCTATTATTCATGTGGATTGTTTTACCCTTGTTCCCTACATACCTACACTTAGTCATTTTTACCCATGTGTGCTTTTCTTTTACTAGTTTAATCTTGCGTCAACATTTACACGACCTACACTTTACACTCACATTTTTGCAGCCTACAAATTGCACACATTTTTCTACTTAGTCATTTTGTTTCTATGCAGGTTAGGGACTTCATTTTATTTTTGTGAGGTTCAAGGGTTGATTTCAATCCATTACTTCTCCCACATCACTTTCTTTTGGATTAATTTAAACCCTGTTTTTATGTAGTCACTCTTCACTTCATTCCATTACTTTCCTTCCACATTACTCTATTTACTTAGCCATTTTATTTCTACTTCTACTTTTGGGAATAAAATCACAGAGAAATATAATAAAATTGAAAGAAAAAATAAAACATAGAATGAAACAATACAAAGGAGACACCAATATATGTTTTTGAATTTATTTGGGCCACGTCCAAGGAGAAATAGCCAGTCATTCATGTTATTCCATCCAACAAAATGAAGGGAAACAACACATCCACTACAACCTCCTCTTCTCTCTCTCTCACAATCTCCTATCTCTAAATTGCAATGCTATATCAATCATACATAGTTTTAATACAAGTAACTCATAAAAAGAGGGTTTCATTCTAGGGAAAAAGAACCCTAACATAATATCTGCTTTCAAATTCGTGCCCTAATGATGAACAATTCAAATTGGCTATGAAACTGCGATATTGTACAAGGAATTTTTTTTCGAAATTTTCTATTTGGGGGTGTTACTGTAGAATCCATGCCATGGGGGGCTCTAAAGAATTGTCATTGTTCTGTTGGACCCCCTGATGATAGTAGTAGGGGGGAACCCCTCTACAACCCCCATCAAGAATTAGGGTCTAAATGTGACTAAAAAAAAGGCCCATGAATAAGGAAGATAATTAGATTCCACAACCAACATTCTCTCACTTGGAGGCTGATTACAACAACCCCACTACTATTACACATGTTGGATGATACTTCAATTTTGGACCTGGTCGGTTTCTCATATTCATCATCATGCTTGAAGACCAATTGAAACTGAGTAGAAACTCAATTTCTCCTTGGTTATTTCCTTCGTAAACATATCTATAGGATTATAGATAATACGTATCTTTTTCAATTTCAAGTGTCCCTCTTCCAAAATTGATTGTATGAAATGGTACCTGAACTGCATATTCTTAGACTTAGAATGAAAGGTTGAATTCGTTGCAAGAATAGTGGAACTCTCACTATCATTATACAACTTGTTATTCTCTTGCTACTTTCAAAATTCCTCTATGAACATTTATAACCAAATAATCTCTTTACTAGCCTCTATAGAAACAACATATTCTACTTCTATTGTTGAAAGTGCAACAACCCTATGCAGTTTTCAAATCCAACTTACTGTTTTTCCACCCACAATAAAAACATACCCTGTGGTTCTCCTCCTCCTATCTATATCACCTATCATATCTGTGTCAACATATCCCTGTAGAACAATGTTTGAACCTTCAAAGCATAGTTCTTGAGTAGTAATGCTTCTTAAATACCTGGGAATCCACTTCACTTCCTTCCAGTTCTATTTACTTGGATTGTTCATATATCTTCTCACAACACCCATTGCATGTGCAATATATGGTCTTCTGCACACCATTCCATACATCAAGCTAGCAAATGCTAATGAATATGGAACTTTGGACTTGTAGTATATCTCCTCCTATGTTTTGGGACACATGTTCTTGGTAGATTTGAAATGTCTAGTCAAAGATGTATTACTTGGTTTTGCATCTTTTATTTTAAATATTTCCAACAAATTTTCTATGTACTCACTTTGAGGCAATGTTAATTTATGATTTTTCCCATATTTTGTTAATCTCATACCAAATTAGCTATTTTTTTGAGCAATTTATATCCTACATGTTAGACTATACAATACACATATCATCTACATAAAAGAACAAGATAATATAGTTTCAATTATTTGGTTTCTTAAAATAAACATAGTGGTTAGACTGACATCTACTATATCCTTGTTCTATCATAAAATTGTCAAACTTCAAATACCATAGCCTTAGAGTTTGATTTAAGCCATTCATGCTATTATTCAATTTGCATTCTAAGTTTTCCTACCCTTTGACCTCATATCCTTGTGGTTGTTGCATATAAATATCTTCCTCCAAGTACCCATGGAGAAACACTGTCTTTACATCTAACCATTCAAGATGCAAGTCTCCTACTTCCACTAAACTTAAAATAGTTCTAATCAAAGTCATTTTGCAAACAAGAAAAAAAGGTTTCATCAAAATATACCTTTCTTCTGTATAAACCCCTTTACAACAAGTATGACCCTGTACCTATTTTTGTCTCCATCTTCTTCCTTCAACTTGTAAACCCATTTATTCTATAATTGTAATGCCCTACCTAATCCTATTATTTGACATTTTGATAATAACCTTATCACCTAAATGATTGTTCTATGTGCTTGATTCTGATAAGTATGATTAGTTTATGTACGAGGTATGCGTATGCTAGCTACATACCCATGCCTTGCATGAATACGCTAGTAACCCATAGCTTATATACTAGAGAATTAATTAAAATTTAAGCTTAATTAACAAATAACTTATGATTAACCTTAAGGCTGATTAATGTTCAAGCTTATGGTTATCCTTAAGCTTGCGTAATAGTTAAGCTTGATTAGTGGTTAATTAATTGACTAACCCTTAACCTTGATTAATAATTAAATACTAATTTATAAGTTATTATTATTAATTCAACATTTAATTAATGATTAAAAAGTGAATAATATTTATATATTACTTTTATTATTGTATTAAATTATTAATATTATTTTAATTATTTACATTCCCCATGATTTCACAAGGCTTAATGACCTTGAGTGAATTCAAGGATCGGGGGAGAAGGGAGTGGCTCGAGGAGTAAGCATGGGGGAGTCAAAAGACATTGAATTCAAAGGGATGGGGGGAATTCATGGCATTAATGATAGGTGGTTGAGATGGACGAGTAAGGGATGCATAAGGTAGGAGGAAGACAAGGGAAGAGGGGGTCATTTTTTCTTTTGTTCTTTTTGGGGCTTGAAGTAGGGAAGGAAGAGGAGGAGAAGGAGGAGTGAGTACTCAGATTGGTTTGTGCTTGGAGGGTGTTGGATCTATTTCAGACACATTGTGATTGTGGTTGGACTTGGGCTCAGAGGGCCAGGGAACTTGTGGAGGTTCCTTGAGCTATGAAGTTGGATAGACTTTCCTAGTTGGCATAGTGGCATATTATTAGCCGAGCGGTCCTAGCAGGAGTAACGCAATTGAGCCATTGTAAGGTAACCAGGTATGTACTGTTGTTGTAATTTAATTCATGTAAAATGATGTAAAAAAAATATGTTATTTTTTTATATGTTATTGTCAAAATTGTGCTGTGAATATGTTATTTTCATTGCTTTGGAATTATGTGATAAATTTAATTTTGGTTAGAGGACCCTAGGTTGGGTCCCCACACGTGGTATCAAGGCTTAGATTCTAAATCTGGACCCTAAAACCTACCAAAACAACCCTATCATCACGTTTAGCCACATTAACAAACAATCCCCCTATTTTGGAATCCAATATTGCAATATTTTTCCTTTAGCAAAAAAAAACTTATCATTGCCATGTTTCGAGATTAGGCAGAAGAAAATATTTTAACATCTTTGTAAAGATTTATAACACATATTCTATGCATCTTCATTATAGCATAGCCTCGATGCCAAATCAACCAAGACTATATATGCTACAATCAACTTTAACAACACACATGTATATAAAAAAGAGCAATGTGTCTATGAAATACTTTGCTAAAAATATTGTGGCTAAAATAACAACGCCTCTAGAGATTTGATCATTGTCACCATTGAGGCCTATTTAGTAACATGAAATTCAGACGAAAACATTCAATAATCAAAATTAGATATCATGAATAAATGTTAAAGTTGGGCCGAACCTTTGTCATCCCATATATCGAACAAAGCACCAGTTAGTAGTTACCTTTGATTCCTCTTCAAAATAAGTATGAGAACAATTCACTGAAGCCGTAAGTATTGATTATCCCAACATTATGTTGTATATATATAAAAAGAAGTAAACTTTCCAAAAGACAAGATGATATATATCCCAATTTCCTCCTTGGTGCTTCTTCGTTCTCGGTCGGAGCATGTTAGTTTCTTCGTGTTCGTTATTTAGGGTAATAAGCAGGTTTCAATTAGTTGGTCATGCCCTCTCTGTGTGAGGAGTTAGAAACTGAAAGATATCTACACCCACAAGGGTCGGCATAACCTTGTAAACACCAGTTGGCGATGGGGATAGTAAGGGAACGCTGCATGTAAATTCCTCGCAATAGAAGGGCTTTTCTAAAACCGTGTCTATTGGGTCAATCCATGAACGCTTTCATTTTAACAAAAAATTATAACATAAAGTACATTTAGCATAAGAAATAAATAATACACTGTGAAGTTAATTATTTAGTTAATGGGCAGCAGAGTAATTTAAAAATGAAAAAGCCAAATATGATATTTCTTGAAATATCTATTCATTGAGGTCTATCTATTTCATTATCCAAACCTGGAAAATAGGTTCAGGTAATCCCCGTGACTTCCAAAGACTCGTTCCTACCTCAGTGGAACTTAAAACACGTCTCAGCTCACGTAAATCACCGTGTCATCTCAACTATGTGTACCAACACAATGACAATTTCATAATAACACAAAAAAAATATTATCAACTTTCAAGAATGAGTCGTAAGTAGCATATTTCCAAAGTCGGAGAAAGGAATGCAGAAGAGAATACAATGTTAGTATGTTTTTTGTTTGTCAAGTTGTGTGTGATCTTCTATTTTTGATCTGTAATTTGAGGGGTCGTGACCCAGGAGCATCTAAGCTATTAAAGTCACTTGGGGATCGCAGTGGCCCTGGGCCACAGGCCCGCTAATGTTTCACTGACTGGATGTTTTTTTAGCATGTTTCCTTCCCTAGCACAGGGCATGACCACCCCCTGAGGTTTGAACTTGGGTCACCTTGCTGACTAGGCCCATCCTCAACTCTTCGTGCTAGTGGGAATTGACTACAAGGTTGGTAGGTTATAAGGAGAAATAAATTGTTATTGTTTTAACCAATAAATATAAGTGAAAAAAAAAACTATAATCTGTTGAGAAATTGTTCCTTCAAAAACATCTTTGATAAATAGAATAAACAAATAAAATTAGGGAATATATTTTATTATGATAAATTACATGTTATAACAACTAAAATCCATAATAAACATCACACTACTTATCCATTAATCCATTTCTATTATAAAATTAATAAGAAGGAGAACATATAAACCATTTCAACTCTATTCTTCATGCCCATCCACTCTATGTTATATACTCAAATAAGTTAACTGCTACCATATGAGGAGCTTTGGTATTATAATTATTTATGCTTTGAACATTCAAGTTAAAATTACACCATATTTTTGCATTTTATTTAGTGAAATTAATAGTCATAATCAAAAGGAATAATATGCATTGGTAAATCCCCTTTGTGAAGTTCCAAACTAATAGTGTTCATCAAAGTTTCAAATTAATAGTGCCCATCATATCTAGGAAAATAACTTTTAATACATTCAATGAGATAAATGATTTTTGACCAAGCATGAATTTATATTTTTAACATGAATTTTTAACTCTAGAATTTATATTTAATAATTATATATGGCATCACTATGCATCCATTTTTTACAAGTTTAATTGACCTGGGTGTGTTGATTACGAAGGATGTATTATCATATAAATATCTCCTCTTTTTATATATATATATTTTTAATCATTTTAGAGTTTTAATAATCATTTAATTTTGCTTTTTTTAATCACATTTTATCATCTTGAAAATTAAAATTAAAGTAATTAAATTGATTTTTTAATATTTATGGTCTTTTTTCCCTTTTCACAATTAATTATCAAACAAATTATATAATAACTTGCCACTTCATACCACTCCATAAATTGCTCATTAATTATTTTACTAATTTAATTTTTAATAATAAACCATGCCATATAAATATAAGTACTTTGTACATAAATTATTTTAAAAAATTTAAAATTTTATTTACAAAATCTTTATATTTTCACCATGTAACATTAGTTATACATTACAACATAGTAAATACGTATAAGTATATAATAATATATATATATATATATATATATATAATATATATATATATAACTTCTTTAATTAAACCCACCCATATTGTATCCTATTAATCATCCCCTTTCATACTTTGTATTCTCTTTCCATAGTTTTATTATTTTGCTTTGTGAAAGTTTTTTGTTTTCAATGAATTTAGTTGGTGAGATATTGTGTTGTAACTTTGAATCACTTTATCTTTATATTTATTGCATTTAGCTTCTTACTATTTGTTGTGTTACTTGGTTTTAATCCAGACTTTTGTAATCAAGGAATTTGTCCTTTAAAATATTGTGTTATATTGTTTAAATATTTTATCTTTATTTGCATTGCTTGTATGGGCTAATGCTTTGAGTTATATTACCTATGCAATTTGTTTTTATTTACATTGCTATGATCAATTGTTATGTATTGACAAAATCCTTTTAATTAGGACCATTATAACAAATGAATTCTTTGTTTCATATTATGTAACCAATTTTGTTAGTCACCTATAATATTTTTGGCATTAAAGTGTTGGAAACTCACTATTCATGAATCTAGGTATCATTAATTAACTGTCACCATTCACACATGACAAAAAACTATTAAATAATAATTATGGTTTATGGGTTCACACCCTTCCACATGAATTGAATGAGAAATACTACCAATATATTTCACTAAACAAACAACATTGGCTCATATCTTCTCTGTGCTTATGAAGGCCGAGGTCCCTATCATTACATTTGGGTACATTCCAATGTGATGTAGTTCACAAAGATAAACCTTGATTAAGAAATTACTTGAATAAGGTAATTATGAACATGGACTTTATTGTTTAACATCAAAATTAATTAGTGATACCTCATTTTATGATGTTTATAATAATAGATTCTATGAAATTGTCATACATAAGAGGTATAAAATGGATTGTTTCCTGGTTTTCAATGGACATAACAATTTCTCAAGATTTTGTCATTATGTTAAACATAACATTGCAAGCTTTTGTATCCAACACTCATTGCACTGGGCATTATAGGATTGTATATTTAAAACATATAAATTAAAATCCTCAGAAGAAGAATCAAGAAAATCCAAAGGAATATGTGTTGGTAATGAGGTAAGCCACCTTACTGTTACATAGGTTTGAACATAATTAGTATACATTGAATGACAATGAAAAGTCAAAATATACATTAAAAAAAAATCAAACTTAAATAAATATAACTTAATAAAATAATTAAAATAAGTTAAATATGCTTTAAAAATATATTATTCTTAAAATTTTTAAAAACCCTACATTTTTAATAAAAATGATAAATATAGTGTCCATAAAGAAATCTTTTACATATTTTTAAAAACAAAGAAAAATCAATCATCCATATGATGTTAAATCAAAAGGCTTGCAAATTAGGATTGATTTATTTGTCATGATAATTACTTGTTGGTTTTATTAAATTTTTATGTTCTTCTTCATCAAGCAATTACCAAAAGTACAAACATGAAGATCACAAGAAACAAATAACACAAATATATAGGCTCGAAGCCAGGGCAAAAACCCACAAGGGGGAAAATCCAACTAACTTCTCTTCTTATAGAATTAGATTAAAGTGATAAATACAAGACCAAGACTGCCACAAAGAACCCAATTCAACCCTCCAATTCTTCTTCATCAAGTAAAAGTTGTAAAAGTCAACAAAATCAATGTTGGTCAAACATCCGAAATTTGGTTAATTCCTAAAATTTCGACTCCTACTTTATTGATGCCCTTGAAATTTCAAGCTTGCAACACTTAAGAAAAATTCACAGAACTAGGGTAGAAAAATTATTCATCTTTTCTCTCCTTTGACCTCCTTTCTCCTTTGACTTCATTGGTTTTCCTTCTTCTCTTGGCACATAAATCGATGTACATGAGTGAGTGAATGAATTGTCTCCAAAGTGGTGGAGTTTCCCTCTATATATACACATCTAGGAGGTCGAATATGTGGCTCTTGGAGCCTAGGCCAACTTGTTCCCAAGGAGGGCTGACTTGGTCTTATGGTGACATTTTTTACTCTTTTGATTCAAATTTACAACAAGTCCAAATTGGAATTTGACTCATGGCAAATTTATTTTGACTATAAAAAACCTAGAAGCATGAAGAACATGCTTTGACTAATGAAAATAATAATAATTTTTATTTTTGTTTTTTGCTTTTACATGAAATACACTTTGATACAAATACAATGACAATTATGAAGACCAAACCTAGTTACATTTCCAACACTCCCTCTTATCTAGGGAGGTATTCATAATGACACACCATGATGAGGATACTCTCAAATTAAAACATTCTCATAAGAAGAATTTAGATTGATAAGCATCATCATCATAACTAGCATTGTCAATTACAAAATAGCAAGGCCTTGACTCACAAGCTCTAACTCTCCACTAGATTAAACCACAATGTTGGGAGGCATACATTTGGACACCACCACCACTGCCTCTTAAGGAACATACCCCATTGGAATGTCCACTAGGAATGTCCTTACAGGGCTATTCTTATCTTGGATTCCCAATGCTCAAAGAATATTGGTCCTCCTCAGGAATACTCTTATCTTGGATACCCTGCCTTATCCTTAAAGAGTATCAATCCTCAGGAAAACTCCTATTTTGGATTCCCAATCCTCAAGGATTATCAATCTATTGTAGCGGCTACAACCACCCTCCAAAATTTTGCCTTAGCATTGTTTTGGAGCCTCCCTACCAACCTTCCTCAGCAACATGTCTTGCCTTGTCAAGTACACAAGCTTCAGTGATTTTCTAGCAAATTTCTAGCCTGTGCATGGTAGTTTGATGCATCCCCCTCACAAGCTATTTCTCCGGACTTGGTCCAACTGTAGGTTGAATAGCTCCCTTAAAAAATTGCGCAATTTTGGATGGGAACCAACTTTTCCTCCAGAAATTGCACAATCCTGTTTGGCAGCCTGTTGGGCTCCAGAATTGCGAAAATCTACCTGTCACCCTTCACTGGAAAAACTGCGAATCTCTCCCAGTAGGGCTGCTCAGCCCAAAAATTGCGCAATTCTGGCCAACAGTCAGCTGCTTAGCCCAGAAATTGTGTAATCCTTCTAGGCATCCAGCCTAGATCCCTCCTAGGAATGCACAATTTTTCCCCTCAGCTGAGCAGGCTGTTGCATATGCCATTGAGTTGATCGGTTCCATCGGGGACCAAGAAAACTTGACTTGCATGCATGGGTTGCTTTTTCCTGGAATAACAAAAAGAAACATGCAAAAAGAATCCCTAGATTTTAGGTATCTATTTTTAGCAGCTGGAGGTTACATGTAAAGATCATTTTAGAGTCTTTCCTCCAAGTGTCGCTTTTCCCTAGATTTGTGGCATGCACGTCATGAACCTCAAACTTATTTATTCGACACTTCAGAGCTCAGTTCTTCACATCGATCTTGGAGCTCTGACATCCCACATCACATCAAGGAGTCTTCGACACATCTAGCTCAACTATTCATGGGTAAGTTGGCTTAACTTGTCTTTTGCAACATTTCTGTCGCTTTTTATGTTTTGGCTTGTGTGAGTGATGTTTACTTGATTTCTGTGAATGCTTGTTGTCGTTTATATGCATACTAGTTTTTACTAGCACCATTTCAGTTTTCGTTAACATCTCACTACTGTCGCATGCATGAAACTGTTCTGCACGAATGGTCGCTGATTCGGCAACTCCACCCACATGCATGTTGTTCCATTTTTTGAATCTTTCATTCACTGTTTTCATGCATGATCATTCACTCCCTCTTACACTTAGTATCGCCATGCATTCACATTTTGTTTCAGTTTCCCGTCGGTGGGCCTGGGCAACCTTGGACCGGAATCTGCCTCACCAAGACAACATTGTGCAATCCTGAGAGGGAAGGCTCTGTGTTACTCTCAGAAAATGTGCAAAATGTGCATTTATGCCCAGTGACTATCCTCTAGTCTTGCATTGCACAATTTTTAGGGACAGTGACTACTGGCCCAAAAAATTGCGCAATGCAGTCACTGGGCTTGCAACCATTGCCAGCTGAAATTGCGCATTGTTCAATTCCAATAGCTAGAAAACCAGCCCGGATTGTGCATTGCACAATTATAGTAGCTAGCCAACTTCCTTAGATAGCCAAGACTTCCTTTTGTGCAGTTTTTGTAGCCAGTCTCCCAACCTCCCAGGAAAAATTGCGTAATCCTTTCTAGTCAATCCCTAGGTATGTTGCATGTTGTTACTCAAGTTTTCTTTGGTTTTAGCTGACATATTTCTTTCCATGCAGGTCGCTTTGTTTCTAGATCTAGCAGGTGTTCATCTGCCTGTTAGTAGTTCAGGATCAATGGCCTCCAAGAGAGCAGGATCAAAGGACACTGACAGAATTTGTTGGCTTGTTGGGGCCTGACCCAGGTTCAACATTAATTAGCCAAACAAATCCCTACACTACTGGCCCTTTCGGCATCAGCCTGCAGAGCACGGACTGAAGTCTCACCCGAAGCAGTATGGGAGGATGCTGGAACCAAATTTCCACACCTTGAGATGGTCGTGATGTCGATTTAGTCTTTTTATTCCTTCCTTCGTGCAGGTCGCTTCACTCTAGGGTGAGCCCTCTATTTCACCTTTCAATACCTCCGCGAAAAGGTACGATTGACCTTCGTGCAGCCCTAACCTTCGATTCAGGTACTTTCGTGCTGCTATGGCAGCATACCGTGTAGATTCCCAAACTAGTCTAAGTGTCTTACTCGTCTTATTAAACAATTATAGTTAGCACTGTGTAAATAAATATCCTTAATTGCGCTCAATTTTCCAATGTAATTGCATTCATTCGCACATCATATAAGCATTATAAACGAAATTCATACATAAAATGACAAGATGCATTAATTGGAATAAAGACTCAGAAATTGTAGAATACTTCTCTTTATTGATATCTTTAAGTGATTATAGACTCTATCCACCCTGCGCACACAGCTGCAGGGGTCCGTACACTCAGCTGCGGACTTCCACCCTAGGCCTCTGTGCACTCAGCTGCAAAGCCTCTACCTACGCTATGACCTAAAAATTAGATTTCTTACTTTAGAGCTACGACTCTCTTACATGATATGACCCTCAAACTACTTAGAGCTTAGCTCTTTTTGTACAATCCCATGGTCCACGGACCATGGGTAGATATTTTACAACCGAATTTACTTTACAAAAATAAGGGAGGACAACCCTTTATTAATTATGACACCTTTGCACTCCGCGACCACAAAATGCGGAGTCTTTACAAGTTTATTACAAAATTTGACCAAAACATGGGCTTTCCAAAACTGTCCTTGGGGGATCCTGCTCCCAATAGGCCCCCAACATAAACATTGTGACTCGCCCTCGAGTCACTCGGTAGGCGCGGAGATCTTTGCGCGAAGCCCTTCGAGCTCGACTCGTATGATTGCAACCTTAGCTGTGCACTGTGCGGTCGCCTACTTCACGTCTTCCACTGTCTACTCGGCCACTTCTCCTGTGCTGTCAGCTTGAAGCTTTTGTTGTGTTGCTTACAGAGTCGCAAGCTTGCCTTCGATAGATCCTATCACTGTGTAAGCCTCAACTAGCTAGGGCTTCAGTCTTGCCTTCAACACTACTTCCTTGTGTAGCGTTGTATCCACCTATTCCTTCAATTGCTTGGCCTCCTGCAGCTTGGATAGTCTCTGTGTCAGCGTGATGGTTCGCGCTATGCCCTTAACCTCATCATAGCACTGTTGTAGCTCGCACGCTTCCATCTCTAGCCGCTGTACATTGGGATCCTCTTGCAAGCTGGTCAAGACCTCAAATGATTGCTCAAACAATTGCGTGCAGTCTGCTACTGCACTATCCACTGCCACTACTGCTTCTGTGATACCGGTCGCCCACTTCTCCTTCACTTCTGGTGGAGCTGAAGGCTGGGCCTTCAACTGTAACTCCGTGATTTGCAGGTTCAACTCCAACTAAACCCGCACCATCTCAATACGAGTGTCACGCACCCATGTGGCACCTTTCTGAATGTGTACCTCGACTAGCTCCTCCTCCAGAATGGCCAATTCTCAGACCATTCTGCATGCCTCCTTAGTGACGTACATAATGCACTTGCTCTGATTGGTCGCCTCGGTCTTAGTGGTGATGGCAGCATCTCTCTGTAGTGCCATCTACTCGTTGTTGATCCGCTATTCACTGATCACCTAGAGGGCACATGCTCACGGGCCCTCAGCTCTGCAATCACTCCATCCTGTAAGAGGTGGAGCGCTTCTCGCGGGAGTGCTGCCAAATTCAATGCCACTCCCTTTAAGGCACTGACAGTGGGCCTGTCAGACTCTTTCTCTGTGGTCAGTGCTCCATCAGGCAACACTATCACACTAGAGGCCTTCACGCGCAGCATATTGGCAACCTTTGAAGTGCCAATAGCCAGGTTGGTAGACACCGTGCCAACCTGCGATGCGCAGATTTATAGCTCCTGCAACCCTGTTTGCATAGCCCCCAGGATGATCTACTGCTGCTGTTTAAATTTTTGCAGGGCCTCCGCAGTGACATCCCTCACTATGTCACTGATATCATGAAAATCACCCTCTATTAATGTGATGGGGTCCAATGAGGTCTTGGTCGCCTTAGATTTTTTTTGGGACCCTCCCTTCTCCAGCTCCCTTGGGTGCTTGATGCAAACAGACATCTCCTGGGGGTCTGCGCCGTGTTGTTCTGTCTCCTCCTATGTCTTAGGTGAAGGTGACTTCATGCCTTTGTCAGAGCCCTGCCCTATCTCACTTGTTTGCTTCCGTGTCTATTGCGTGGCCTCATGCTTTTCTTGGGCCTTATCAACATCCTCCTTTTTCCTCTTTTCGACTAGTTGTGCCATCTTATGCTTGGCCTCCTCCTTTTTCTTCTGCATGGTGGACCTGCTTCCTCCCACCACCAAGTCTGTTGTAGAGCGCCACTCTACCGGCCATTGATCAAGCACCACGTCAATGGCATCATCCGTTGCCAGATAAGGAAAGTCGTACCATTTCTACGCAGCGCCCTTCCATGCCTTGATGGATACTCTATGGAAGTTTTCTTTAAATTCGGCGTAACCCTGCAGGTTGGTGTACACCATAGGCGACAATCACGGTTTGCTGTTGATGGCCATCCGGATGTTCATCTCCATCAATATCCAAAAGATCTTGATGTCCCTGACTCGTTGCGTATCCTTGGTCGCCCACAACAAAGTGTACTTTGCTGCTTCTGGGAGGTCTGGCGCTACCGAAGGGAACTGGCTGTCCTATGGTAGCTCCCACGCTACCAGCACATCTGACAGCAAGGGCCACGCGTAGTGGAATGTCTTTCTGATCTCCTGTGCTTCGCGACAGTTTGCTAGGAACTCTCTGAAAAGGTATTCTGACTAGTTGAACTGGACTCCTTCAGCGCATTGGGCTGCTAGAGTGACAACAGGCACCGATACCTCATCGACGTAACACTTCCTCATAACTTTCCCTGCTAAGAATTATGTGGCTACCTTCATAGCAGGGTTGTAGATGTTGGATATAGCATAACCATGCAGCTTCTTCACCAGCTTAAATTTTTCCTTCATAGACTTTGCGAGAGCCTGCTCACAGCCTTTTCCGCTAAATATCATGGCTGAATTCTCTCCTATATATGGTAATCACGTTATCCTATGAATTAGCTTATCTGTGATGGGTATTGGCTCCTCTAGCCAGAGACACCCATCATGCACCAAGCACAACAGCTGCTTGATGAACAAAACTGTCACCGGGGTGTGGTTGTAGTGCGACACCCAAAGCAGGTTGAGAAACCCTGTCTTGTCTACTCCTCAGGGCCACCTCCGCGGCTCCAACGAGGTCATTACAGAGTTCGTATCAATGATACAATGCATCAGTTGCTTGGTCACCAGGTGTGGGAACTTCTTGTGATCGACCAACTCATAGTCTTCAAGTTTCAGCAGCGGCACTCGTGCCAAGCGTGGTCCGTCGAAAACAATCTCATCCGACAGCAGAGGGGCTTGCAGGGGGGTCTTCGTCTCATCGATGTCCTTTGGTACCTTGGTCTTAGATTTGCGTAGAGGGATATACTCCGACAACCAGGTAATAGGGTTCACACCCTGAGTTTCAACCTCCTCTACTTCAAATCCCACATCCTCATTGTCCATTGGGATGTCTTCAATGTCTTCCTCCTTTGGATCCAAATTTATAGCTTTTCCCTTCTCTTGTGTAGTGGGTTTTGGTGGGTTTCTCCTTGGCAATATGTGCACCGGTATAGCAAGCTGCTTGCCCTTTTTATCCTTTACGGTTTCGTTGGTGGGGGTTAGCTTTGGTCTCGGCGTCCTTGGTGATTTGGGGACTTTGACAACTACTTTGGTGACATCTGGAGCAACTACTTCTGTCTCCATCTCAACTTCCGACACCGACTCCTCTCCTTCGGTATCTATAGCTTCTGTGGGCGCCGACATGATTTTTTGTAAGAATTCTTGTGTCTCCTTTGGCAATGTCTCAAATTCTTTATTGGCTAGCAGAAGGTTGTAGTGCTCGTGATTCATATGTGCCTAAAAGCTCAACAACTCAATTATCAAAATGGCAAGTGTTTTTCGCTGGACAAAAACTTGTAATTTATAGGGCATTTTGAATTCAAATCCAACCATTCCCCCCAAATTTAGTCCATTAATATCAGATTGGTGGAAGATTTCCAAAGATCTAAGCCATAAATTTCATCTTAAATGCTGGCCGCCCACTCCATTTGGCCACATTTCTATCGTCAAATCATGAACAGTGACTTTAGTGGTCACTTTCCGATTGACCTGCATGATTTCTCCCTGCGTAACATAGCTCCCTTTGTGTTGCTACGAACCCTATGACACTTCCTTGCTACGCACAATCCTCCCATCGCGCAGCTCCCCAACCCGGGCAATGTAGTTTATAGTCCTGTGCCTCCTTTTAGTTGCCTGGAGCACTAAGACTGTGCTACCTTCATCTAGTCACATGACTAGACCACTGGTGTATGGCTTCAATCGACTTCCATCCTCCTTTCCTGGGAAGGGATATCCATTCAATTTGACCAGCTATACCACTCCTCCGTTGGTAATCTCCTTAATGACATAGGGCCCTAATCAGTGCATCCTAAACTTTCCTAGACATTTATCAAACTTACTAATATCACATAACAAAACCAGGTCATTTACCTTAAAGGTGTGCAACTTAATGTGCCGATCATGCCATGATTTTTCGCGCTGCTTTGGGGCCTGTTGGTGAAATCCTGCTAGAAATCTCTCTTCCTCAAGCTCATCTAGCTATGCGAGCCTTTCCTCTAGGGCTCTGTGATCTGTCATACCTGTGAGCATCGCTATGCATAGACTAGCACAATATATTCCATAGGCATTACCACTTCAACCCCATAGACAAGCCTAAAGGGGGTTTGTCCAGTCAACTTCTTGCACGTCGTTCGATAAGCCCATAGTACTGCAGGTATGCATAGGCCCCAATCACTTCACTAAGCATTGCAAACCCTGGTCAACGTGTTGTCCAACACTTTATTGAATACTTCCACCATCACGTTAGCCTGCGGGTGATAAGGCATGCTCTTCTGGTGATATACCTGAAATTCCTCCATTAGCGCGCTGATCATCTCATTCAGAAAGTGCGTAGTGCAATCACTCATCAAGATCTTTGGAGAGTCAAATCACATTAGTACATACTCAAAGAGGAACTTTGTAGTAGTCACACCTGTACAATCCTTCACAGGCTGTGCCTTTGCCCAACGAGTCAAATACTTTGTCGTGGTGATAATGTACCTTGCTCCCATCTATCCTTGGGGCTGAATGGGTCCCACAAAATCTATCACCCATTTCTCAAAGGGTTGCAACGTCATCTGTGGATTCAAAGGCATCTCATCCCTTTGTGCTAGCCTACTAGTCCTTTGACACACATCACACGCCTTGCAATACAATTTTGAGTCCTGATGGAGGGTTGGCCATGTTATAGACATTTTTGGGCACTACAACCCAAATCATAAATGTCCATAAACCAAAGGCTCCTAAGTCCCTAAAAGTGTTGCTTCACTCCCTAAAGGAACAAGGTCAGCTGATTACATCATCTCCTAGAAGTTCTCCACAGAAAACTGCTCAGAACTGGTCAAAAC